>NW_026464532.1:0-38296 GCF_026875155.1 Cherax quadricarinatus
GGCTAAAATTTTATTTCGTCAAAATGTTCTAAATCAAAAATCGCAAAATATCAAAAAACATCATTTACCATTTTTTTTTCGATTTTTCAATGCTTTGGAAATTTTAAAAAATATATAAATATATGAAATGCTTGAAATAACTTGAAATAGCTAAGCATTGAAAAAATCAAAAAATATGGTAAAATGATGTTTTGCCGCATATTTCGACGATTTTCGAGCATTTAAGCACTTCTAGAAATTCTGATAAAAAGTTAGAAAATCCATGAATTTTAGCAAAAATATCGGGTTTGCCCTGAAAAGTGTTGTAAATGCTAAAAATCGTCGAAAAAAGAATAAACATCATTTTACCCTTTTTTTTCGATTTTTTCAATGCTCAGCTATTTCATATATTTCAAGCATTTCATATATTTCATTATTTTAAAAATACCAAAAGCAAGATTGATGGACTGAACACATCGACTCCAGGTTAGGGACTGATTACCTCTTTCCCTCCTCCCTCCTTACGCCTTTTTTGTATTGGACTGATGAAGCCACTGCGTGGCGAAACGTTTCCTAAATAAAGATTCCCATATACTGCATAAGTGTCTAAATCTTCAAGATTTCTAATGCTAGTATTAATTTAGTCATCCTACGCTGAATGTCTTCTAACGAATTTATGCCATTCTGTAATATAGAGACCAGAATTGAGCTGCATAATCTAGGTGAGGCCTTACTAATGATGTATAAAGCTGCAGCAAAACCTCTGGATTTCTGTTGCTTACACTTCTTGATATAAATCCCAGTAATCTATTTAAATCCCATTAATCTATAGTATTAACAAACATAGTATTAACAAACTATAGTATTAAAAAACCCAAAATTTAAACCCTATTACCAAACTAAAAGTACCCAATTCCCCAACCAAACTCCCCCTTTTACCAGAGACCTTTCTTTCGATATCAGCACATGTTCAAAAATTGGGAAGCAAATGCCAAGATCATTTCATTTTTGCCCAAGCAATGATCTTTGATAACTTTTCACCTGAGATGCATGTTCAATTTAAATACAACCTGTCTTACCACAAATTTATCCAACCAAAATTTTGATGCTACCCAAAGTTTTCCCATCAAAAACTAGAGTGCAAAAAAAATTTTTCTCTAATGCACAATTCAATTACAAACGAACAATTGACTTTCGTTGGGTTCTTGGGTTAGGTCATTGGGAGACATGGACCTGTCTCACATGAACCAGTAGGCCTGCTGCAGTGTTCCTTCTTTTTTATGTTCCAAGTATTTTCTATTCTGTCGCTTCAGATTTAAGTGTAGATCCTAAATAAACTAAACCTATCTCCACAGAATTCATAAAATAAGTGAATCATCCATTATTTCCACCTTTAAATTTATTCCTGACTACGGGAAATGAACTTCTCCAATCTCAAATCTATGACGTCAAGGTTTATGGACTGATACATCGTCTTCATATCTCTACTGTTCCTGCCTAATTTCTGTATTCGACTGAAGAAGCCTACTGTGAAGGGGGATACGTTTCGGAATAAAGTTGCCTAACTGTTGCCTGTGAGTCTTACCTACCAAACCCCTCAGACTGTATACCAGACACTGCAACAAAATGCATCTTAGTACAGAAAACACCTCTTGTATTTGAGTGGCTCTTTCAAATGAGTGGATAGATTATCAGACCTTATTTTTTTGGGAGCATTGAAAATTGCCTAGCTAAGCATCTTATGTATGTTTGTAAGAATACAGACAATATGCAAAGTAAAAGAACACATTTGCAACTAAAGTTACATTTCATGAAGTGTACATTAGTTGCACTTTTGTCCTTGTGTTTTTTCATAACATAAGAAAGGGGGAACACTGCAACAGGCCTTTTGGGCCCATACTAGCAGGTCCTTTACAATTCAATCCCACTAACAAACATTTGACCAACCCAAATTTCAATGCTACCCAAAAAAATAAGCTCTGATGTTCAAGCCCCCACTAAAATTCCAACCCTCCCACTCATGTATTTATCCAACCTAAATTTGAAACAACCCAAAGTCCTAGCCTCCAATAACCCACTAGGTAGTCTGTCCACTCATCTACAAACCCTATTTCCAAACCAATACTTTCCTATTCCTTTCTAAATCTAAACTGTCTAATTTAAATCCATTACGCGGGTTCTCTCTTGGAGAGATATCCTCAAGACCTTGTTAATATCCCCTTTATTAATACATAGGAACATAAGAAAGGAGGGAAAACTGCATCAGGCTTGTTGGCCCATACTAGGCAGTCTTTTAAAAATTCATCCCCTAACAAACATTTGACCAACCCAATACCTATCTTCCACTTTTACACTTTGATCAGGTCTCCCCTCATTCTTCGTCTAACAAATGAATGTAACTTAAGAGTCTTCAATATTTCTTCATAAGGAAGATTTCTAATGCTATGTATTAATTTAGTCATCCTACGCTGAATGTCTTCTAACGAATTTATTTCCCTTCTGTAATATAGAGACCAGAATTGAGCTGCTTAATCTAGGTGAGGCCTTACTAATGATGTATAAAGCTGCAGCATGACCTCTGGACTTCTGTTGCTTACACTTCTTGATATAAATCCCAGTAATCTATTTAAATCCCATTAATCTATAGTAAATTTAAAAAACTATAGTATTAACAAACTATAGTATTAACAAACCAAATTACCCTATTACCAAACTAAAAGTACCCAATTTACCCAAACCCAAAATACCCTATTACCAGAGACCTTTCTTCGATATCAGCACATGTTCAGAAAATTGGGAAGCAAATGCCAAGATCATTTTCCCGTTTTTGCCCAAGCAATGATCTTTGATAACTTTTCCCTGAGATGCAAAGTTCAATTTAAATACAACCTCTCTTACTCACAAATTTATCCAAACCCAAAAATTTTTGATGCTACCCTTTTTTTCCCATAAAAAACTAAGGCAAAAAAAATTTCTCAAATCACAATTCAATTTACAAACGAAACTACTACTTTTTTTCCTTGGTTGGCATTGAACATGCCCTTCTCACATAAAACCAGTAGGCCTGCTCGTGTTCCTTCTTTTTTATTTTTCACAAGTTTTTTCTATTCGGGTCGTTTAAAGATGAAGTGAAATCCTAACTAAACCTACTCCACAGGGTATTTATAAAATAAGTGAACATCCTGATTTCCACCTTTAAATTTTTTCCTGACTATGGAACTGAACTTCTCCAATCTCAAATCTATGACATCAAGTGATGGACTGATTACATCGTCTTCAATCTCTTACTGTTCCTGCGAGGTACCTTTCTGTATTCGACTGAAGAAGCCTACTGTGAAGGCGATACGTTACGGAATAAAGTTGCCTAACTGTTTGCCTGTGAGTCTTACCTACCAACCTCTCAGTATTGTATACCAGACACTGCAACAAAATGGCATCTTAGTACAGAAAACAACCTCTTGTATTTGAGTGCTCTTGCAAATAGTGATTAGATTATATAGACCTTATTTTTTTAGGGAGCATTGAAAATTGGATTTGGCAATGCTTTGTTGTGGGATAGATTGTAAAGGATCCTGCCGAGTATGACCCAACAGTCCCTGCCTCAGTGATCCTCCTTTCTTTATGTTGAGATTAAAGGAACGAATGCTAGTCTTTATTTTCTTCCTGTTAAGTCAGGTGCCTTTTGAAGTAACTGTCAGGTGATGATAAGTATTAGGTTGAATGTGCTTATAAACGGAAGAACTGTTACTGAAGGCTCATAGGAAATTTCTTGCCTTTGTTTAAATCGGTCGTTCCCAAGTTCTTCAAGATGGATAGGTCCAATTTCAGAGGTTCGTTGTCTTGGACGAAAGAAAGAGCATCATTCGAATGTCGAAGAAAAAGCTAAATGCTATGGAATATTATGAAATTTGCCTTGCAAGATATGTACTACTTAGAAATAATCTCAAAGAAAGTTTATTTGCAGAAAACAATTGCAATCTTCTGATATCGTTTTCCAAATCTTCTACTTTGGAGCAAGTCGTTCGAGATGTTGGCACAAACACAATTCACAATATTTTAAATGGATTCTTGATTGATACTTCATCATTCTCGATATGAAATACAGAAACAATGATCAAATGTATCAAAGCATGATGTCAGTTTGTATTCATTAATATTGATAACCGACAACAAAAGCTTTTAGTGACAAGATTTTCCTCAATAAAGAGTCTCATTAATACGTCTTTGAATTTTCCAAGTTTTTCGCCAATAAATCTAATATTATTAGTAAAGCATTTAGCAGAGGCCAGTGGCCAACGAGAGGAAGACCTATCACTTTCTGTCTAATGCCATTGACCTACTTTAGTCAGTTACAGCTCCATAACCACTAAAACAAGGAGCACAGAATCTGATCCTACAATCGCAAGCAATTCAGGTCTACACTCACACTCTTGTATTTTAATTCTAACAAATTTTCAAAACTACACAGTGTTTTGATAATCTGTTCAAGATTTAGGTTGGATAAATACTTTAGGGAGAGCATTGATTTTGATCGTTTCTTAAACAACGATAAATATAATGTAAACCAAGCTTTTTCTTGAGAAGCATTGAAACTAAATATTTGGCAAATAATTTGTTAGTGAAATAGATGTGAAAGTCGTGCATATTCCAAGATTGATTTGATTCTATTCTAGATTGATGGACCTGTAACTTACACAGATGCGACCTGTATACTTAGCACAGATTCGACCTGTACTTAACTTTGAGATAACCTGTTTTTAAATCAGAGTGACTCTGTACTTTGGCTAGAGGTGACCGCTGCTCAACTGACCTGTACTTATCTCAGACTGAACCTGTACTTTAGATCCAGAGGAAAAACCTGTAACTTAGCTCAAGGTGACCTGTATTTAGCTCCAGTGATGACCTACATATGCACACAGAAGCTTATTTCTTATGTAGCCATTGAAAATTGGGGTTGGGCAAATGTTTTGTTATGGAATGAATTGTAAAGACCTCTGCCTAGTAAGGCCAAAGGCCTCCTGCACTGTTCTTCCCTTTCTATGCCTTAGCATGGGCCAACAGGCCCTACTGCGTGTTTCCACCTCAATTCTCATGTTTCTCTTTGTGGTTTTGCTTAGTATATTTTTTTCTTTTTTTTTTTTACAGATCCTCTTTTAAATGATCTAAGTGCTGTAACATCATTGAAGCTAAAACACTTGTGTATTTTGAAAATTTGTTAGATAAATACAAGAGTGTGAGTTAGACCTGAAGAGCTTGCGATTGTAGGCAGATTCTGTGCTCCTTGTTTTAGTGGATATGAGCAGTAACTGACTAAGTAAGTCAATGGCATTAGACAGAAATGACTAGGTCTTCCTCTTCGTTTGGCCACTAGCCTGCTACAATGCTCTACTAATAATATTAGATTTATTTGGCGAAATACTTTGGAAAATACAAAGGACGTCCATTAATGAGACTCTTTATTGAGAAAATCCATGTCACTAAAGCTTTTGTGTCGTTATCAATATTAATGAATACAAACTGACATCAGCTTTATACATTGATCATTTTCTGGTATTCCATATCGAGAATGATGAAGTATCAATCAAGAATCCATAAAATATTGTGAATTGTGTTTGTGCCAATCTCGAAGACCTTTCTGCAAAGTGGAAGAATTTTTGGAAAACGTTAACAGAAGTGCAATTGTTTTCTGCAAATATAACTTTCTTGAGAGTATTTCTTATTAGTAATGTACATATCTTTGCAAGGCAAATTTATAATCTTCCATAGGCATTTAGCTTTTTCCTCCGACATTCGAATGATGCTCTTCTTCTCGTCCAAGACAATGAACCTTGAAATTGACTATCCATCTTGAAGAAACTTGGGAACGACACCGATTTAAACAAAGGCAAGAAATTCCTATAGCCTTCAGTGAACAGTTCTTCGTTTATAAGCAATTCACCAATACTTATCATCCCTGACAGTTACTTCAAAAGGCACCTGACTTAACAGAATAAAAATAAAGACTAGCATTCGTTTCTTTATGAACATAAGAAAGGAGATCACTGAGGCAGGCCTGTTGGGTCATACTCGGCAGTCCTTTACAATCCACCCACTAACAAAGCATTTGCCCAACTCCAATTTTCAATGCTCCGTCCCAAAAATAAGGTCAGATTAACTCTATCCACTCATTGCAAGTCCACATCAAGATATACAAGAGGTGTTTTCTGTACTAAGATGCCATTGTGTTGCATGTCTGGTATACAAATACTGAGAGGTTGGTAGGTAAGACTCACAGCAACAGTTAGGGCAACTTTTATTTACCGAAACGTACGCCTTCACAGTAGGCTTCTTCAGTCGAATACAGAAAGTAGGGTCAGGAACAGTAAGATTTGAAGACGATGTAATCAGTCCAATCACCCTTGATGTCATAGATTTTGAGATTGGAGAAGTTCATTTCCAAAGTCAGGAAAAAATTAAAAGGTGGAAATACATGGATGATTCACTTATTTTATGAATGAGATTAAGACACAATGTCAACATCTGGGTATCTACTTTATTGTAGACGTTTCGCCATCCAGTGGCTTTTCAATACAATTCTATGGACATAAGTCGTGAAGTCCTCAGAAATTAAAGATTCCATGATGTTTGCAGATTCCTGACAAGTTTGTGAACGAATGGTATATAATACCCGACAGATGGATAAGACACATGTGGCAACATACTGGGTATCTTTGTCCTAGAATTTGTATTGATGAAAGCCACTGGATGGGCGAAAAACGTCCTAACTAAAGAACCCAATGTGTTGCACATGTGTCTTAATCTCCATCTTGTCGGTATTAATAACCATCGTACAGCAACTGTCAGACACTGCAACATCCATGGGAATCTTTAATTCTGAGGACATTCACGACATAGTCCCTAGAAATTTGTATTGATAAAGCCACTGGATGCGAAACGTCTACAATAAAAGATACCCAGATGTTGCACATGTGTCTTAATCTCATCTTGTCGGTATTATATACCATCGTACACATATTTTATGAAATATGCCTGTGGAGATAGGTTTAGATACTAGGATCTACCCTCTCATCTGAAGCGACAGAATAAGGAAAATACTTGTGAACAGAAAAAGAAAGGAACACTGCAGCCAGGCAGCCTACTGGTTCATGTGAGACAGGTCCATGTCTTCCAATGACCTAACCCAAGAACCCAACGTAGTCAGGTATTCTTTTTGTAAATTGAATGTGCATTAGATAAATTTTTTTTGCACTCCCGTTTTTGATGGGAAAACATTGGGTAGCATCAAATTTTGGTTGGATAAATTTGTGAGTAAGACAGGTTGTATTTAAATTGAACATGCATCTCAGGTGAAACAGTTATCAAAGATCATTGCTTGGGTAAAACCTAGAAAATGATCTGGCATTTGCTTCCAATTTTCTGAACATGTCAGATATCCCCGAAAGAAAGGTCTCTGGTAATAGGGTAGTTTGGTTGGGTAATTGGGTACTTTTAGTTTGGTAATAGGGTAATTTGGTTTGTTAATACTATAGTTTGTTAATAAGAACATAAGAACATAAGAATGTAGGAACACTGCAGAAGGCCTACTGGCCAATACGAGGCAGTCCTTATCACACAACGACATCTACCTAAAGCTATACTCAAGAAATAACTCCCGTACCCCTTGACACCAATCAAACCCAGCCCCTCCCACTCATATATTTGTCCAGTCTCTTCTTAAAGCTACCCAAGGTCCTAACCTCTATCACCCCACTGGGAAGACTGTTCCACGCATCTACAACTCTGTTAGATTAATGGGATTTAAATAGATTACTGGGATTTATATCTTGGTCTGAGAAATGGCAGATGAAGTTTTAATTTGGATAAGTGTAAGTGTACTTGCCCTGTAATGAAAATAACCCTCGAAGCTATAATCTAGGGTGAAGTAAGAGCTGGTCTACAGAATGTTGAAAAAGACTTGGGAAGTCATGGTAAGCAGAAATCTAAGCCAAGAACAGCATGCCTCAATGTGCGCAAAAGGCCAACAGATTACTTGGATTTATCTCAAGAATATAAGTAACAGAAGTCCAAAAGGTATTTTACAGCTCTATACATCACTAGTGAGGCCTCATTTAGATTATGCGCTCATTTTGGTCCCCTTACTACAGGATGGACATAGACTCATTAGAGAACAATACAGAGAAGAATGACTAAAATGATTTACTGTGCGAACCTCCCGTATGAAGATAGACTTAAAAGCTTAAATCTCCACTCTCTGGAGAGGCGTAGAATGAGGGGATATATCATTGAAGTGTAAAGTGGATGACGGGCATAAACAAGGGAGATATTAATAAAGTATTGAGGTGTCGAACCAGGTAAGAACCAGAATAATGGATTTAAGTTGGATAAATTTAGATTTATTAGAAAGTACATAGGTAAGTAACGGTTTTCTAACAGAGTTGTAGATGCGTGAACAGTTTCCCAGTGGGTGATAGAGTTAGGAACCTGGTAGCTTAAGAAGAGACTGGACAAGTATATATTGGGCGGGGCTGGTTTGATTGGTGTCGAAGGTACGGGAGTTTTTTCTTGAGTAGCTTAGGTAGATGTCGTTTTGATAAGGACCTGCCTCGTATGGGCCAGTAGGCCTTCTGCAAGTGTTCCTACATTCTTATGTTCTTATGTGTCTTATGTAAATCCATCACTGAGCTAAATACAGTCACCTCTGAGCTAAGTACAAAGGTTTTCCCTCTGGATCTAAGTACAGTCACGTCTGACTAAGTACAGGTCACGTCGGAGCAGGTTCCACCTCTAAGCAAAGTACAGGTCACCTCTGAGTTAAAAACAGGTCCTCATCTCAAAGTTAAGTACCTGGTTCGAATCTGTGCTAAGTACAGTCGCATCTAAGCCGCACCTGTCCTTCACACCAGTCACAAGTGAGTTTATGGAGTTAACTCCCAAGGGTATGCTAACCTGTGCGAGGGCACCACAGGGACAATTGAATTATTCAAGGCACAACTCAAAAGTGGGGCTTTCGGGTAGGTTAGCAGTTATGTGGAACACTGCAACAATCTGTAAAAAAGACCCAATGCAACCACCTACCTCCTCTCCCTCAGCTGCCTCTGGAAAATTGGGTTAGGTTTTTTTGTGGAAGTGCCAGACAGTCAAGACCTTAGGGTAAGGGGCTAGTGGTTGCTTCAGTCAGCTGTTTCAAGGTTAGGTTAGGTAATTCCCTTCCTTTCCTGTGGGCAAACATTGTACACAAAAGTGATGTCCTTAGAACTTGGGTAGTACAAAGCTGTGGGCGAAACGTTTGTACCTCAGTCCTTAGGGTACAAAGGTAATGCGTAGGAGAGGGCAAACAAGTGTTTAAGAAAAACACCAGTAAAAATCCAATACCCGGGGGCAGGAGAACATGGTCGAAGGCCTCACGTATCCACTGCAGGAGTCGAAGTCGTCGAAGTCCTCTAGTCCAGCAAACGCGTTTTTCCTTAGATTACGCTACGTCATCAGGCTAGGTAGAAACGCAGATCCCCACTGGTACAATGTTCTAAAAGACTGTCTCCCCCCAGCTTGCTATATATACGAACTGCAGGTCACATGACTAAAAGCCGTCACCTGTCCTTCACCAGTCACAAGTGAGTTATGGAGGGTGAACTCCAAGTATCTAACCTGTGTCGAGGGCACCCACAAGACAATGAATTAGTCCAATCACAACTCAAAAGTGGGGCTTTAGGGTAGGTTAGGCAGTTTAGGTGGAACACTGCAACAATCTGTATAATAGACAAATGCAACCACCTACCTCCTCTCCCTCAGCTTGCCTCCTGGACATGGTTAGGTTTTTGTGGAAAGTGCCAGACAGTCAAACCCTAGGGTAAGGGGCCTAGTGGTTGCTCAGTCAGCTGTTATCAAGGTTAGTAGGTTAGGTTAGTATCCCTTCCTTTCCTGTGGGCCGAAACATTGTACACACAAGTGATTCCCTTAGAACTTGGGTAGTACAAAGCTGTGGGCGAAACGTTGTAACCCACATCCTTGGGGTACAATGGTAATGCTGTAGGGAGAGGGCAAACAAGTGTTATAGAAAAACAACCAGTAAAATGGCCAATAACCGGGGCAGGAGAAACATGGTCGAAGGGCCTCACGTATCCACTGCTGAGGGCGAAGTCGCGAAGGTCCTCTATTCAGCAACGCGTTTCTGTATATTACGCACCGTCATCAGCCTTGTAGAAATGCAGATTCCCACTGGTACAATGTCTAAAAGACTTCCTTCTCCCCCACTTGCTATATATACGAACTGGCAGGTCACATGACTAAAAGCCGTCACCTGTCCTTCCACCAGTCACAAGTGAGTTATGGAGGTGAACTCCAGGTATGCTAACCTGATCGGAGGGCACCACAGGGACAATGAATTAGTCAAGCACATCTCAAAAGTGGGCTTTAAGGGTAGTTAGGCAGTTAGGGGAACAGCTGCAACAATTCTGTATAATAGACCACAATGCAACCACGCTACATCCTCTCCCTCAGGCATTGCCTCTGGGAAATGGTTAGGTTTTGTGAAGTGGCCAGACAGGTCAAGACCCTAGGGTAAGGGGCTAGTGGGTTGCTCAGATCAAGCTGTTGCAAGTTAGGTTAGGTTAGGTAGTAATCCGATGCCTTTTCCTTTCCTGTGGCGGAAACATTGTACACACAAGTGATTCCTAGAAACTGAGTAGAACAAAGCTGGTGGGCGAAACGTTTGTACATCAGTCCCTATGGGTACAAGGTAAATGCTGTAGGGAGAGGGCAAACAAGTGTTTTAAGAAATCAACCAGTAAAAAAAGCCAATACCGGGGCAGGGAGAAACATGGGTCGAAGGGGCCTCACTGTATCCACTGCAGAGGCGAAGTCGTTGAAGGTCCTCTAGTCAGCCACGCGTTTCTGTAGATTACGCTACGTCGTCAGGCTGGAGAGAACTGCAGAACCCACTGGTACATATGTCCTAAAAGACTGTCCCCCCACTTGCTATATATACCGAACGGCAAGGTCACATGACTAAAAGCGTCCCACCTTCCTTCACCAGTCACAATGAGTTATGGAGGTGAACTCCAAGGTATGCTAACCTGTGTCGAGGGCAGCCACCACAGGGACATGGATTAGTCAAGCACATCTCAAAAGTGGGGCCTTTAGGGTAGGTAGGCAGTTAGGGGAACACTGCAACAATCAGGGTATAATAGACCCAATGCAACACCCTACCTCCTCTCCCTCAGGCTTGCCTCTGGAAATGTTAGTTTTTGTGGATGTGCCAGACAGGTCAAGACCCTAGGGTAAGGGCTAGTGGTTGCTCAGAGTCAGCTGTTTTCAAAGGTTAGGTTAGGTTTAGTTTAGTAATCCCTTCCTTTCCTGTGGGCGAAACATTGTACACAACAAGTGATTTCCCCTTAGAACTTGGTAGTACAAGCTGTGGGCGAAAGGTTGTAAACCTCAGTCCTTGGGTACAAGGTAAATGCTGTGAGAGGCAAACATGTGTTAAGAAAAACAACCAGTAAAAAGCCAATACCGGGGCAGGAGAACATGGTCGAAAGGGCCTCACTGTATCCACTGCAGGAGGGACGAAGTCCCCCCCTACCCCCCGTCGAAGGTCCCACTAGTCAGCAAACGCGTTTTCTGTAGATTAGCTACTCATCAGGCTGGTAGAAACTGCAGATCCCACTGGTAAATGTCCTAAAAGACTGTCTCCCCAGCCTTGGCTACAGACAGGAAGCAGAGAGTGTCCATAAATGGTTAAAATCCAGTGGGGATCAGTACCAAGTGCGTTCCAACAGGGATCATGTCCTTGGGCCCCTTGTTGTTTATAATATATATCAATGATCTTGATGAAGGAATTACTAGTGTTATGAGCAAATCCGCCGATGACACGAAGATAGGAAGGATAATTGATTCAAAACGTAGATGTTAGGGAACTTCAGGAGGATTTAGACAACTCTACTCCTTAGGTCAGAAAAGTGGCAGATGCAGTTTCAAATGAAGATAAATGCAAGGTTCTGAAGCTTGGGAGTGCCCATAACCCTAGCACTTATAAGTTAAATGATGTAGAACTTAGCCATAGGACAGATGCGAAAAGGACTTGGGGTTATGGTAAGCAGCACCTTAAACCAGACAAGCAATGCCAAGCGGTACGTAATAAGCAAATAATTACTGGGATTTATATCAAGAAGTGTAAGCAACGAAGTCCAGAGGTCATAACTGCAGCATTATACATCATTAGTAAGGCTCTCACCTAGATTATGCAGCTCAATTCTGTTCTCCATATTACAGAATGGACATAAATTCCGTAGAAAACATTCGTCGTAGGATGACTAAATTAATACTAGCATAGAAATCTTCCATATGAAAGAAAGATTGAAGATCTCATAAGTTACATTCAACTTGGGTTAGACGAAGAATGAGTGGAGACCTGATCGAAGTGTATAAGTGGAAGATAGGTATTGAATAAAGAGGATATTAACAATGGGGTCTTAAGGATATCTTCTCCAAGAGAGAACCCCGCAGTAATGGATTTAAATTAGATAAGTTTAGATTTAGAAAGGACATAGGAAAGTATATGGTTTGGAAATAGGGTAGTATGAGATGATGGAACAGTTTTTTACCCCCTACCTTAGTTGGGTTATTGAGCTAGGACTTTTAGGTAGTTTTCAAATTTAGGTTGGAAAAATACATGAGTGGGATGGGTTGGTTAGTGGGACTTGCACATCAGAGCTTATTTTTCTTGGGTATAGCATTGAAAATTGGGTTGGTCAAATGTTTTGTTAGTGGGATGAATTGTAAAAGGGCCCCGCCAGTAGGCCAACAGGCCTGCTGCCGTGTTCCCCCTTTCTATGTTCTTATGTTTTTATGTCCATGTATGTTCCTTTGACCCACTCCCCTCTCGGGGTCCCTCAGAGTTTTCAGGGCCTGCCTTGTTGTTGTCCACTCAAACTCTAGGTTAGGTAGGGTTTTTTTTCTAGTTTCTTCTGCCCCAATCTCACTGGTTTTTTGGGGAAATTTTGCCTTCGTCAGTCCATCCTGTAGGGGAAAACCCTTTTCCCCAAACATCATCGGGGGATCTTCTGGGAAGTAATCCATCAGAGCCCCCATCGAATTCTTCTCGTTTCCACGTCCAGAGATCATTTATGTTCTTTTTCTAAGTCCTGGGCCCAGGACCTGTCCCTAAGTCGATGGGCAGGATCAATTCTGTCATCCCCTTTCCGTTGTGTATTTGTAGAGAGTTGGGCTCTATCTCGTGTCTGTAGCTTCTCCTGTAGTGGGAATCTGTCCCTTGTGACCTTCCTACTGTAGTCCTCTGTCGGAATTCCCTGTAATAATTTCCTCCTTATTTCTCTGGTTAGTTATCGTTGTTTTTTGTAAATTGCTCTTGTAGTTGTTTCTGTTGCTACCGTATTATATTCATTTCCTTGTTCCTGTGTTTGTCTGGCCTCCTTTTCCTTCTGTTGGGTCAGCCTTATTGGTTTCTGACCCTTCTTCGGAGGGGATTCCAGCTTAGTAACCCTGTCTAGCAGAGTCTTCAAGTTTTAGCAATGGAGTTCAAATCCGCTTGTTCGGGGTGCCCCTGAGCTGGCGGGGGGAAAAAAAAGGTCTCTTCCATTCCACTGCAGGGGCAGGACCTTGTTCGGTCATTGGAGTCTCTTCTACCCCCAGGCTCTCTTGCCAGGTGTTTACTATCTTCGCCAGAGGCTCCCCTTTCTCCTCGTCCCTTCGCCCTTGTGTATTCCAAGACCAGGTTGTGATTCTGGGAGCTTCTTTTTCGGTATTCCTGGTGAAGGACAGGGCGTGGGCAGAAACTATATCTTTAAGTTACCTCTTCCCCGAATTCTTCAAAAACTAGAGAGCCCAGAGCCTTAAGTTTTCGACGTGTGTTCCTGAGGGCAATGGTAAGTGCCCAGGCTGGGTGCTGCCAGATGAGTTGTAATGTTTTGCTGGGTCTCTGCTCTTAGTCTTCACCTGAGCCAGGCTGGTAGTCCACATGTGGCTGGTAGGGACAGTCCCGTAGGGCTCTGTCCCATTTCCCGGACACACCTGCCTTGTGGCAGTCTTCGAAGTATTGAATTCTGTTGTTTAAAGAAGTTCTAGTTCCCTGTATAAGTTTTCGAATTCATAGCCGCCCTGGTTTCCCTGCTATTTCAATACTCTAAGGAGCCTGTCATTTAACAGAGAAGGCCGTAATTAGGTTCTTCATTATTCAATCAGGAGAAACCTTAGTAGTATTGTTGCTTCTGAAGGGAGGTCCTTCAGGACCCCCTCCCCCCTGGGTAGGGTGGGCAGAGCGAGAGCCCAGGCCCCTTTGAAATACTTCTCATGGTCCCGGATCTGCTTGTCGAAGTCATCCTTGCGTTGTCGTCCCATCATCTGCTGCTTGTAGGATCCGTATTAAGCGATATAGGAGATGAGGGGAGACCTGATCGAAGTGTGTAAGTGGAAGATGGTATTAATAAAGGGGATATTAACAAGGCGTCTTGAGAAATCTCCTCCAGAGAGAACCCGAAGTAATGGATTTAAATTAGATAATGTTTAAGATTTAGAAAGGACATAGGAAAGTATTGGTTTGGAAAAAGGGTAGTAATTGATGGGAACATTCTCCCTGTTGGGTTATTGAGGCTAGACTTAGTAGTTTCAAATACTATGCGTATTCTATTCAAGATTGAATGGACTGACCACATCGGACTCAAGGTTGAGGGACTGATTACCTCATTCTCCTCCTATTCTTCAAGATTCTCCTTTGTATGGACGATAAAGCCCACTGTGTGGCGAAACGTTTCCTCAATAGAAGATACCCAAGAGTTTGCTCACTTATGTGTCTAATTTATCAACATGTCGGTTCTCTGAACCATACATCTACAACCTGTCAGACACTGCATCTTCTTGGATCTTAATACTTGGGATTCTTCGCTTACCTAATTCTTGGGCACGACCTACTTCAACATTGATTAAGTGTTACACTGCCCTCTGACACTGCTTCACCTCTCCTGCCAACGGTTTATAAGCTCCTTCTCAGCACGTATGCCGTAATCTATTCAAGATTGATGGACTGACCACATCGACTCAAGGTTGAGGGACTGATTACACATTCTCTCCTCCTATCTTCAAGATTCCTCCTTTGTATGGACGATGAAAGCCACTGTGTGGCGAAAACGTTTCCTCAATAAAGATACCCAAGAGTTGCACATGTGTCTAATTTATCAACATGTCGGTCTCTGGACCATTCATCTACAAACTGTCAGACACTGCATCTTCTTGGGATCTTAATACTTGGGAATTCTGGTCGCATTGCCTATTTCTTTGGCACGACCTACTTCCAACATTGAAATAAGGTTTAACAAATCTGCCTCTGACTGCTCACCTCTCCTGCCACCGGTTTATAAGCTCTTCTCAGCACGTATGCCGTATTCCATTCAAGATTGATGGACTGACCACATCGACTCAGGGTTGAGGGACTGATTACCTCATCTCCTCCTATTCTCAAGATTCTCCTTTTAAGGACTGATGAAGCCACTGTGTGTGCGAAAACGTTTCCTCAATAAAGATACCCAAGATTTGCACATGTGTCTAATTTATCAACATGTCGGTTCTCTGAACCATACATTCACAAACCTCTGGTCAGAACACTGCATCTTCTTGGATCTTAATACTGGGAATTCCTTCGCTTGCCTAATTCTTGGGCACGACCTACTTCAACATTGATGAAAATAAGTGTTACACTGCCTCTGACTGCTTTCACCCTCCTGCCACGGTTTTATAAGCTCCATCCTCATCACGTATGCCGTATTCTATTCAAGATTGATGGACTGACCACATCGACTCAAGGTTTTGAGGGACTTGATTTACCTCATTCTCCTCCTATTCTTCAAGATACTCCTTTGTATGGACTGCTGAAAGCCACTGTGTTGCGAAACGTTTCCCTCAATAAAGTACCCAAGAGTTTTCACATGTGTATCTAAATTTATCAACATGTCGGTCTCTGAACCATTCATCTACAAACCAGTCAGACACTGCATCTTCTTGGGATCTTAATACTTTGGGAATTCTTCGCTTGCCTAATTCTTGGGCACGACCTACTGTCATCTTGAATTAAGTTTACACTGCCTCTGACTGCTTCACACCTCTCCTGCCTACGGTTTATACTCCTTCTTCAGCACTATGGCCGTATTCGTATTCAAGATTGTGGACTGACCACATCGACTCAAGGTTGGGGACTGATTACCTCATTCTCCTGCCTATTCTTCAAGATTCTCCTTTGTATGGACTGAAGAAGCCACTGGTGTGGCGAAACGGTTTCCTCAATAAAGTACCCAATAGTTTCACAATGTGTCTATTTTATCAGAAGTGCCAATTGTTTTCTGCAAATATAACATTCTTTGAAAGAGTATTTCTATAGTACATATCTTGCAGGCAAATGTCATAATCTTCCAGTAGCATTTAGCTTTTTCTTCGACATTCGAATGATGCTCTTCTTCTCGTCCAAGACAACGAACCTCTGAAATTGACTATCCATCTTTGAAGAACTTGGGAATGGACCGATTGAAACAAAGGCAAGAAATTCCTATGACCTTCAGTAACAGTTCTTCGTTTATAAGCACATCACCTAATAACATATAGATATCACACCTGACAGTTACTTCAAAAAGGCACCTGACTTAACAGAAGAAAATAAAGACTAGCATTCGTTCCCTTTATGAAAGCAAGAAGGAGATCACTGCAGCAGGCCTGTTGGTCATACTCGGCGAGGTCCATTACAATCCATCCCACTAACAAAGCATTGCCAAATCCAACTTTCAAAGCTCCCTAAAAATAAGGTCTGATATCTCATCCACTCATTGCAAGAGCCACTCAAATACAAGAGGTGTTTTCTGTACTAAGATGCCATTGTGTTTCAGTGTCTGGTACAATACTGGAGAGTTGGTAGGTAATACTCAGAGTGCAACAGTTTAGGGCAACTTTATTCAAACGTAATCGCCTTCACAGTAGGCTATCTTCAGTCGAATACAAGGATAGTAGCAGAACAGTAGAGATATGAAGACGATGTAATCAGATCAGTCCATCACCCTTGATGTCATAGATTTGTAGATTGGAGAAGTTCAGCATTTCCATAGTCAGGAATAAATTTAAAAAGGTGGAAATACATGGATGATTCACTTATATTTATGAATGAGATTAAGAACACATGAGCCAACATCTGGGTATCTTTATTGTAGAACGTTTCGCCGCCTGTGGCTTTATCAATACAAATTCTAGGCATAATCGTGAAATGTCCTCAGAATAAGATTCCATGATGTTGCAGTGTCCCTGACAAGTGTGTACGAATGGTATATAAATACACGACCAGATAGATTAGACACATGTGCAACATCTGTATCTTTGTCCTAGAATCTGTATTGATCAACCCTGGATGGCGAAAACGTCTACAATAAAGATACCAGATGTTGCACATGGTGTCTTAATCTCATCTTGTCGGTATTATATACCATTCTACACAACTTGTCAGACACTGCAACACATGGAATCCTAATTCTGAGGACATTCTCGACATATGTCCTAGAATTGTGTATTGAAAAGCCACTGGTATGGCGAAACGTCTACAATAAAGATACCCAGATGTTGCACAAGTGTCTTAATCTTTCATCATGTCGGTATTATATACCATTCGTACACATATTTTATGAATATCCTGTGGAATAGGTTAGATACTAGGATCTACACTCTGCATCTGAACGACAGAATAGAAAATTACTTGTTGAACATAAAAAAGAAGGAATCACTGCAGCAGGCCTACTGTTCATGTGAAGACAGGTCCATGTCTCCCAAAGACCTAACCCAAGAACCCAACGTAGTCAGTTATTCGTATGTAAATGAATTGTGCATTAGAGAAATTTTTTGCACTCATTTTTGATGGGAAAACATTGGGTAGCATCAAATTTTGGTTTTGGATAAATTTTGTGAGTAAGAACAGGTTGTATTTAAATTGAACATGTCCGGAGGTGTTTCTCTGGCAGGTGAAACAGTTATCAAAGATCATTGCTTGGGTAAAACTGAAAATGATCTTGGCATTTGCTTCCCAATTTTCTGAACATGTGCTGATATCGAAAGAAAGGTCTCTGGTAATAGGGTAGTTTGGTTGGGTAATTGGGTACTTTTAGTTTGTGCAAGAAAGGTATAAAATACCGACAATATGGAAGTTAAGACACATGTGCAACATCTGGATATCTTTATTGTAGACGTTTCGCCATCCAGTGGCTTTATCAATACAGATTCTAGGACATAATAGGAAGACAGTAGAACTATATACAAAAGATGAGGTAATCAGTCCCTCGGCCTTGGAGTTAGTGTTCACAGCATCGTGGTGGAGGAGAGTCTGGAGCAAAGGCAAGAAGACTGGCGTTTTTATAGTCGTCAGTGGAAGGGACGGGCAGCAGACGAGGGCAGTCACTGGTAGGCGGGATTCCCCAGTGGAAGTAGGTCCTTCCCAAAGAGATGGGTTAGTTGCAGCAGCCGTGAAGAAGGTCTTGTAGATGTCCTCTGAACCAAGATTCCATGATGTTGCAGTGTCTGACAAGTTGTGCAAGAAAGGTATAAAATACCGACAATATGGAAGTTAAGACACATGTGCAACATCTGGATATCTTTATTGTAGACGTTTCGCCATCCAGTGGCTTTATCAATACAGATTCTAGGACATAATAGGAAGACAGTAGAACTATATACAAAAGATGAGGTAATCAGTCCCTCGGCCTTGGAGTTAGTGTTCACAGCATCGTGGTGGAGGAGAGTCTGGAGCAAAGGCAAGAAGACTGGCGTTTTTATAGTCGTCAGTGGAAGGGACGGGCAGCAGACGAGGGCAGTCACTGGTAGGCGGGATTCCCCAGTGGAAGTAGGTCCTTCCCAAAGAGATGGGTTAGTTGCAGCAGCCGTGAAGAAGGTCTTGTAGATGTCCTCTGAACCAAGATTCCATGATGTTGCAGTGTCTGACAAGTTGTGCAAGAAAGGTATAAAATACCGATGCTGTGAACACTAACTCCAAGGCCGAGGGACTGATTACCTCATCTTTTGTATATAGTTCTACTGTCTTCCTATTATGTCCTAAAATCTGTATTGATAAAGCCACTGGATGGCGAAACGTCTACAATAAAGATATCCAGATGTTGCACATGTGTCTTAACTTCCATATTGTCGGTATTTTATACCTTTCTTGCACAATTTGTCAGACACTGCAACATCATGGAATCTTGGTTCAGAGGACATCTACAAGACCTTCTTCACGGCTGCTGCAACTAACCCATCTCTTTGGGAAGGACCTACTTCCAATGGGGAATCCCGCCTACCAGTGACTGCCCTCGTCTGCTGCCCGTCCCTTCCACTGACGACTATAAAAACGCCAGTCTTCTTGCCTTTGCTCCAGACTCTCCTCCACCACGATGCTGTGAACACTAACTCCAAGGCCGAGGGACTGATTACCTCATCTTTTGTATATAGTTCTACTGTCTTCGTATTATGGTTGTTTAGATGAGACAAGTTGCTCGTTGGTATCAGACTGTTGGGTCCAGTGTAGTGTTCCTTCGACCCACTACCCTCTCGGCTCGCTCAGAGTTTTCAGGACCTGCCTTCGTTGTTGTCCACTCAAACTCGTAGGTTAGGTAGGGTTTTCTCTAGTTTCTTCTGTCCTCAATCTCACTGGTCTTGGGAATTCTGCCTTCGTCAGTCCATCCTGTAGGGACATATCCCTTTCCCAAGCTATCATCGGTGGATCTTCTGGGAAGTAATCCATCCATGATGCCTCATCGAATTCTTCTCGTATCCACGTCCAGAGATCATTTATTTCTTTTCTAAGTCCTGGGTCCCAGGACCTGTCGAAGATCGATGTCAGGATCAATCTGTCATCCCCTTTCCGTTGTGTAGTTTGTAGAAGTTGGGCTCTATCTCGTGTCTGTAGCTTCTCCTGTAGTGGGGAGATCTGTCCCTTGGTGACCTGTTCCTACTGTAGTCTCTGTCGGAATTCCTGTAATAATTTCCTCCATTATTTCTCTGGTAGTTATCGTTGTTTTTGTAATTGCTCTTGTAGTTGTTTCTGTTGTTACCGTAGTATTTCTTTCCTTGTTCTGTGTTTGTCTGGCCTCCTTTCCTTCTGTTGGGTCGAGCCTTATTGTTCGGACCCTTCTTCGGAGGGGATTCCAGCTTAGTAACCCTGTCTAGCAGAGTCTTCAGAGTTTTAGCAATGGAGTTCAAATCCGCTTGTTCGGGGGTGCCCCTGGAGCTGGCGGAGTCTCTTCCACTGCTGGGGCAGGACCTTGTTCGGTCATTGGTGTCTCTTCTACCCCCAGGATCTCTTGCCAGGTGTTTACTATCTTCGCCAGAGGCTCCCCTTTCTCCTCTGTCCTCTTCGCCTTGGTGTATTCCAAGACAGGTTGTGATTCTGGGAGCTTCTTTTTCGGTATTCTGGTGAAGGACAGGGCGTGGGCAACTATATCTTTAGTTACCTCTTCCCCGAATTCTTCAAAAAACTAGAGAGCCCAGAGCCTTAAGTTTTTCGACTGTGTGTTCCGAGGCAATGGTAAGTCCCAGGGCTTGGGTGGCTGCCAGATGTTTGTAATGTTTTCTGGTCTCTGCTTCTAAGGTCTCCCTGAGCCAGGCTGGGTAGTCCACATGTGCTGGTAGGGACAGTACCCGTATGGGCTTCTGGCCCATTTCCGGAATCACACCTGCCTTGTGGCAGTCTTCGAAGTATTGAATTCTGTTGTTAAAGAAGTCTAGTTCCCTGTATAATTTTCGAAGTTCAGTAGCCGCCCTGGTTTCCCTGCTATTCAATACTCTAAGAGGCCTGTCTTTAACAGAGAAGGCCGGAATAAGGTCTTCAATTTTTTCAATCAGAGAAACCTTAGTAGTATTGTTGCTTCTGAAGGGGAGGTCCTGCAGGACCCCCTCCCCCCTGGGTAGGTGGGCAGCGAGAGCCCAGGCCCCTTTGAAATACTTCTCAGGGTCCCGGATCTGCTTGGTCGAAGTCCATCTTGCGTTGTCGTCCCTTCATCTGCTGCTGTAGGATCCGTCAGTAGAGATATAGGTTTGCCTGTTAGGTCCTCCCTGTTCAGTGGTTTCCAGCCTTCCCCTTCCTGGAAATCTCAAAACCTATTTTTAAGCCATATCTTCAGCTAGGCTCTTGTAGGTTTCGTCTGTCACGTCCAGAAAGATTTCCTCGTCAGGAGGAGCTGCCCCGTGCTAGGGCCAGGCTCGTTGATTTCTCTCAAGATCCTCTGCATGTTGCTAGGGGACGTCTTAGGTGTTGTCTGATTCAGAGGGTTTGGGTCATAAAAACCTACTCTGAGCACAACAACAGAAAAGGCTTTTCAAAAATTTGTCCAGTTACATATGAGACTCCAAGAAATACAAATATAAAGCTAACGACAACTTACAAGTCAACACATAATAATTAAGGTTTACCCTGGTAGTATTTCTTTCTTCTCTAGTTTACTGTTCTCACTCAGTGTTGTCAAACCTCCGTCAGTCCTTGGTGCCGGGAAGTTGAAGTGCCGGATGCAACAAAGAGAATTCTGGATCGTTTGTCGGTTTATCCTAGGTATTTTTTCAGCTTCTGAAGAAATCTTACTGCAACAGCGGCATCCTGTAGCATCTACTGCGTCCGGGAAAAAATAGGTTAGGTTTTGGTATGGAATGTCCGAAAACGTCAATAGATGAGACAAGTTGCTCGTTGGTATCAGACTGTTGGGTCCAGTGTAGTGTTCCTTCGACCCACTACCCTCTCGGCTCGCTCAGAGTTTTCAGGACCTGCCTTCGTTGTTGTCCACTCAAACTCGTAGGTTAGGTAGGGTTTTCTCTAGTTTCTTCTGTCCTCAATCTCACTGGTCTTGGGAATTCTGCCTTCGTCAGTCCATCCTGTAGGGACATATCCCTTTCCCAAGCTATCATCGGTGGATCTTCTGGGAAGTAATCCATCCATGATGCCTCATCGAATTCTTCTCGTATCCACGTCCAGAGATCATTTATTTCTTTTCTAAGTCCTGGGGCCCAGGACCTGTCGAAGATCGATGTCAGGATCAATCTGTCATCCCCTTTCCGTTGTGTAGTTTGTAGAAGTTGGGCGCTATCTCGTGTCTGTAGCTTCTCCTGTAGTGGGGAGATCTGTCCCTTGGTGACCTGTTCCTACTGTAGTCTCTGTCGGAATTCCTGTAATAATTTCCTCCATTATTTCTCTGGTAGTTATCGTTGTTTTTGTAATTGCTCTTGTAGTTGTTTCTGTTGTTACCGTAGTATTTCTTTCCTTGTTCTGTGTTTGTCTGGCCTCCTTTCCTTCTGTTGGGTCGAGCCTTATTGTTCGGACCCTTCTTCGGAGGGGATTCCAGCTTAGTAACCCTGTCTAGCAGAGTCTTCAGAGTTTTAGCAATGGAGTTCAAATCCGCTTGTTCCGGGGGTGCCCCTGGAGCTGGCGGAGTCTCTTCCTTCGCCAGGGGAGGACCTGTGGTCATTGGTGTTCTTCTACCCCCAGGTCTCTTTGCCAGGTGTTTACTATCTTCGCCGGGCTCCACTTTCTCCTCTGTCCTCTTCCCTTGGTGTTTCCAAGACAGGTTGTGATTCTGGGAGCTTCTTTTTCGGTATTCTGGTGAAGGACAGGGGGGCTAACTATTATCTTTAGTTACCTCTTAACCCGAATTCTTCAAACTTAAGAGCCAGAGCCTTAGTTTTTCGACTGTGTGTCCGAGGCAATGGTAGTCCAGGGTCTTGGGTGGCTTGCAGGTTTGTAATGTTTTCTGGTCTCGCTTCTAAGGCTCCCTGAGCCAGGCTGGGTAGTCCACATGTGCTGGTAGGGACAGTTACCGTATGGCTTCTAGCCCATTTCGGAATCACCTGCCTTGTGTGTTTCGAAGTATGATTCTGTTGTTTAAAGAAGTTCTAGTTCCCTGTTATTTTCGAATATTAAGCGCCTGTTTCACAAGATTCATACTAGAGGCCTTTCTTTAACAGAGAAGGCCGAATAAAGGGCTTCAATTTTTTCAATCAGAGAAACCTTAGTGATTGTTGCTTCTGAAGGGGAGGTCCGAGACCCCTCCCCCCTGGGTAGGTGGCGGAGCTGGTCCCAGGCCCCTTTGAAATCTTCCCTCAGGTCCGGATTGCTTGGTCGAAGTCATCCTGTTGTCGTCCTCATCTGCTGTTAGTGGATCCGTCAGTCAGCATATAGGGATATGAGGGAGACCTGATCGAAGTGCCATAATTGGAAGATTTGGATTAATAAAGGGGATATTACAAGGTCTTGAGATATCTCTCAGAGAGGAACCCGAGTAATGGAGTTTAAATTTAGAAGTTACGATTTAGAGAGGACATAGGAAAGAATTGGTTTGGAAAGGGTAGTAGATGAGTGGAAACCTACCTAGTTGGGTTATTGACAGGGACTTTGGTAGTTTCAAATTTAGGTTGGATAATAACATGAGTGAGGATAGGGTTGATTTGAGTGGACTGCACATACAGAGCTTATTTCTTGGTAGTATTGGAAAATTGGGTAGATTCAAAGTTTGTTAGTGGGATGAATTGTAAAGGACCTGCCTAGATTAGGCCAACAGGCCTGCTGCAGTGTTCCTCAGTTTTATGTTCTGATGTTCTTAAGTCCACTGTTCAGTGGTTTCCAGCCTTCCCTTCCTGGCAAATCTCAAACTATTTTAGCCATATCTCAGTGGCTCTTGTAGGTTCTCGTCTGTCACGTACAGAAAAGGATTTCTGGTCAGGAGGAGACTGCCCAGTGCTAGGGCCAGGCTCGTTGATTTCTTCAAGATCCTCCCGCTGTTGCGGGACCTTAGTGTTGTCTGTCAGAAGGGTTTGGTCATAAACCCCACTCTGAGCACACAAACTAGAAAAGGCTTTTAAATTATTTTGTCCAATTTTACATAAAGTGACTACGCAAGAAATACAAATATGCAATACAACACTTACCAAGTACAACAATAAATTATGAAGGTTATCCTGGGTAGTATTTCTTTCTCTTCGGTTACTGCTCTACCTCAGTGTTTTAAAACTCTCCGTAGTCCTTCGGCCCGGAAGTTGAAGTGCCGGATGCAACAGAAAGAAATCTGGTCGTTTGTCGGTTATCTAGGTAATTTCTCCAGCTTCTGAAGAAATCTTACTGAAAGGGAATCTGTGCATCTACTCGTCCGAGAAAGGTTTGGTGGTTCTGGAGAAGTGCCAAATGTCAATAGATGAGACAAGTTGCTCGTTGGTATCAGACTTCAATAGCTATCATTAAACGAAGAAGCTTCATTGACAGTTTTCTGAACATACATGCTGCCTCAAAAACATTTATCCTTATAAGAAATTAGATCAAATAGAATGACCCAAAATGGATGAATAATAGGCTGAATATCTACTAGGGCATAAGAAAGGATTTAGGCGTTCAAAAGAGGCGAGGGTCATCTTTGAATCGTATATGACATTAAGAGGGACATTAAAAAGGGGATAAGAAAGCAAAGGGACTATGAAATTAAAGTTGTAGGTTCTAAAACTAACCCAAAAGTTTTTTCCAGGTATATAGAACAGAAGTCAGAGATAAGATAGGTCCCCTTAAAAATAACTATGGGCATCTTACTGACAAAGAGAATGAAATGTGCTCGATTTTAAATAATTATTTCCTCTCGGTTTTTACACAGGAAGACACTAATAATATTCCGGTAATTAATTTTTATAGTGGGCCAGAAGAAGATAAATTATGTAACATCATAGTCACTAGTGAAATGGTTGAGAAGCAGATAGACAGACTGAAGCAAAATAAGTCACCGGGTCCTGATGAGGTTTTTTCAAGGGTTCTAAAGGAATGCAAAATGGAAGTCTGTGAACCATTAACTAATATTTTTAATTTATCTCTTCAAACAGGTGTAGTGTCTGATATGTGGAAGATGGCTAATGTAATTCCTATTTTTAAAACAGGGGACAAGTCGTTACCGTCAAATTACCGCCAATAAGCCTGACCTCAATTGTAGGCAAATTACTAGAGTCAATTATAGCTCAAATTATAAGAAGCCATCTCGATAAGCATAGCTTGATTAATGATACTCAGCATGGATTCACAAGAGGCCCGGTTTGTCTAACTAATTTATTAACTTTTTTCAGTAAAGCTTTTGAGGCTGTTGGACCACGATAAAGAATTTGATATTATTTACTTAGATTTTAGTAAGGCATTTGATAGAGTTCCGCACCAAAGACTGTTGAAGAAAGTAGCAGCTCATGGCATTGGGGAAGAGTGCTCTCGTGGATCGAATCATGGCTCACAGACAGGAAGCAGAGAGTGTCCATAAATGGGGTTAAATCCGAGTGGGGATCAGTAACAGTGGCGTTCCACAGGGATCAGTCTTGGGCCCGTTGTTGTTTATAATATATATCAATGATCTTGATGAAGGAATTACTAGTGATATGAGCAAATTCGCCGATGACACGAAGATAGGTAGGATAATTGATTCAAACGTAGATGTTAGGGAACTTCAGGAGGATTTAGACAGACTCTACTCTTGGTCAGAAAAGTGGCAGATGCAGTTCAATGTAGATAAATGCAAGGTTCTGAAGCTTGGGAGTGCCCATAACCCTAGCACTTATAAGTTAAATGATGTAAAAACTTAGCCATACAGATTGCGAAAGGGACTTGGGGGTTATGGTAAGCAGCAACCTTAAACCAAGACAGCAATGCCTAAGCGTACGTAATAAGGCAAATAGATTACTGGGATTTTATATCAAGAAGTGTAAGCAACAGAAGTCCAGAGGTCATACTGCAGCTTTATACATCATTAGTAAGGCCTCACCTAGATTATGCAGCTCAATTCTGGTCTCCATATTACAGAATGGACATAAATTCGTTAGAAAACATTCAGCGTAGGATGACTAATTAATACATAGCATTAGAAATCTTCCTTATGAAGAAAGATTGAAGACTTTAAGTTACATTCACTTGTTAGACGAAGAATGAGGGGAGACCTGATCGAAGTGTATAAGTGGAAGATAGGTATTAATAAAGAGGATATTAACAAGGTCTTAAGGATATCTCTCCAAGAGAGAACCCGCAGTAATGGATTTAAATTAGATAAGTTTAGATTTAGAAAGGACATAGGAAAGTATTGGTTTGGAAATAGGGTAGTAGATGAGTGGAACAGTCTACCTAGTTGGGTTATTGAGGCTAGGACTTTGGGTAGTTTCAAATTTAGGTTGGATAAATACATGAGTGGGATGGGTTGGATTTGAGTGGGACTTGCACATCAGAGCTTATTTCTTGGGTAGCATTGAAAATTGGGTTGGTCAAATGTTTGTTAGTGGGATGAATTGTAAAGGACCTGCCTAGTATGGGCCAACAGGCCTGCTGCAGTGTTCCTCCTTTCTTATGTTCTTATGTTCTTATGTCCAGTGTAGTGTTCCTTCGACCCACTACCCTCTCGGCTCGCTCAGAGTTTTCAGGACCTGCCTTCGTTGTTGTCCACTCAAACTCGTAGGTTAGGTAGGGTTTTCTCTAGTTTCTTCTGTCCTCAATCTCACTGGTCTTGGGAATTCTGCCTTCGTCAGTCCATCCTGTAGGGACATATCCCTTTCCCAAGCTATCATCGGGGGGATCTTCTGGGAAGTAATCCATCCATGATGCCTCATCGAATTCTTCTCGTATCCACGTCCAGAGATTCATTTATTTCTTTTCTAAGTCCTGGGGCCCAGGACCCGTCGAAGATCGATGTCAGGGTCAATCTGTCATCCCCTTTCCGTTGTGTAGTTTGTAGAAGTTGGGCTCTATCTCGTGTCTGTAGCTTCTCCTGTAGTGGGGAGATCTGTCCCTTGGTGACCTGTTCCTACTGTAGTCTCTGTCGGAATTCCTGTAATAATTTCCTCCATTATTTCTCTGGTAGTTATCGTTGTTTTTGTAATTGCTCTTGTAGTTGTTTCTGTTGCTACCGTAGTATTTCTTTCCTTGTTCTGTGTTTGTCTGGCCTCCTTTCCTTCTGTTGGGTCGAGCCTTATTGTTCGGACCCTTCTTCGGAGGGGATTCCAGCTTAGTAACCCTGTCTAGCAGAGTCTTCAGAGTTTTAGCAATGGAGTTCAAATCCGCTTGTTCCGGGGGTGCCCCTGGAGCTGGCGGAGTCTCTTCCACTGCTGGGGCAGGACCTTGTTCGGTCATTGGTGTCTCTTCTACCCCCAGGATCTCTTGCCAGGTGTTTACTATCTTCGCCAGAGGCTCCCCTTTCTCCTCTGTCCTCTTCGCCTTGGTGTATTCCAAGACAGGTTGTGATTCTGGGAGCTTCTTTTTCGGTATTCTGGTGAAGGACAGGGCGTGGGCAACTATATCTTTAGTTACCTCTTCCCCGAATTCTTCAAAAACTAGAGAGCCCAGAGCCTTAAGTTTTTCGACTGTGTGTTCCGAGGCAATGGTAAGTCCAGGGCTTGGGTGGCTGCCAGATGTTTGTAATGTTTTCTGGTCTCTGCTTCTAAGGTCTCCCTGAGCCAGGCTGGGTAGTCCACATGTGCTGGTAGGGACAGTACCCGTATGGGCTTTGGCCCATTTCCGGAATCACACCTGCCTTGTGGCAGTCTTCGAAGTATTGAATTCTGTTGTTAAAGAAGTCTAGTTCCCTGTATAATTTTCGAAGTTCAGTAGCCGCCCTGGTTTCCCTGCTTTTTCAATACTCTAAGAGGCCTGTTTTTAACAGAGAAGGCCCGGGAAATAAGGTCTTCAATTTTTTTTCAATCAGAGAAACCTTAGTAGTATTGTTGCTTCTGAAGGGGAGGTCCTGCAGGACCCCTCCCCCTGGGTAGGTGGGCAGCGAGAGCCGGGCCCCCTTTGAAATACTTCTCAGGGCCCCGGATCTGCTTGGTCGAAGTCCATCCTTGCGTTGTCGTCCCTTCATCTGCTGCTGTAGGATCCGTCGTAGAGATATAGGTTTGCCTGTTAGGTCCTCCCTGTTCAGTGGTTTCCAGCCTTCCCCTTCCGGGAAAATCTCAAAACTTTTTTTAAGCCCATATCTTCAGCTAGGCTCTTGTAGGTTTCGTCTGTCACGTCCCGAAAGATTTCCTGTCAGGAGGAGCTGCCCCCCTGCTAGGGCCAGGCTCGTTGATTTCTCTCAAGATCCCCTGCATGTTGCTAGGGAGTCTTAGGTGTTGTTGTTCAGAAGGGTTTGGGTCATAAAACCTACTCTGAGCACAACAACAGAAAAGGCTTTCCCAAAAAAATTTTTCAGTTTACATATGAGGGCTACGCAAGAATAACAAATATTTCAAGTACAAACAAAATACAAGTACAACACATAAATAATATAAGGTTATCCTGGGTAGTATTTCTTTCTTCTCTAGGTTACTGCTTCTCACTCAGTGTTGTCAAAACTCTCGTCAGTCCTTCTGTGCCCGGGAAGTTGAAGTGCCGGATGCAACAGAAAGAAATCTGGATCGTTTGTCGGTTATCCTAGGTAATTTCTCCCGCTTCTGAAGAAATCTTACTGCAACAGGGCATCCTGTAGCATCTACTGCGTCGGGAAAAAAGGTTAGGTTTTGGTAGGAAGGCCGAAAACGTCAATAGATGAGACAAGTGCGAAAACGTCAATAGATGGACAATTTGGGCGTTTTCGGCATTTCCCTACCAAAACCAAACCCTTTTTTTCCCGGACGCAGTAGATGCTACAGGATGCCCTGTTGCAGTAAGATTTCTTTAGAAGTGGAGAAATTACCTAGGATAACCGACAAACGATCCAGATTTCTTTCTGTTGCATCCGGCACTTCAACTTCCCGGGCACAGAAGGACTGAGGGGAGAGTTTTGACAAAACTGAGTGAGAAGCAGTAACCTAGAGAGAAAAAAAATACTCCCCAGGGTAACCTTATTTTAATTTATGTGTTGTACTGTATATGTGTTGTACTTTTTATATTTGTTATTTCTTGCGTAGTCTCATATGTAAACTGGACAAATTTTTGAAAAGCCTTTTCTGTTGTTGTGCTCGGAGTAGTTTTTTTATGACCCAAAACCCTTCTGAACAGAAAACCCCTAAGACCCCCCTAGCAACATGCAGAGGATCTTGAGAGAAATCAACGAGCCTGGCCCTAGCACGGGGGCAGCTCCTCCTGACGAGGAAATCTTTCTGGACGTGACAGACGAAACCTACAAGAGCCTAGCTGAAGTATGGGCTTAAAAATAGGTTTTGAGATTTCCAGGAAGGGGGAAGGCGGGGAAAACCACTAAAACAGGGAGGACATAAGAACATAAGAACATAGAAAGGAGGAACACTGCAGCAGGCCTGTTGGCCTATACTAGGAAGGTCCTTTACAATTCATCCCACTAACAAACATTTGATCTACCCAATTTTCAATACTACCCAAGAAATAAGCTCTGATGTGCAAGTCCCACTCAAATCCAACCCATCCCACTCATGTATTTATCCAACCTAAATTTGAAACTACCAAAGTCCTAGCCTAAATTTAACCCAACTAGGTAGACTGTTCCACTCATCTACTCACCTATTTCCAAACCAATACTTTCCATGTCCTTTCTAAATCTAAACTTATCTAATTTAAATCCATTACTGCGGGTTCTCTCTTGGGAGATATTCTAAAGACCTTTTTTAATATCCCCTTTATTAATACCTATCTTCCACTTACACACTTCGATCAGGTCTCCCCTCATCCCCCCTTTATATCTTACTGACGGTTTCCTACAGCAGCAGATAAAAGGGACGACAACGCAAGGATGGACTTCGACCAAGCAGATCCGGGACCCTGAGAAGTATTTCAAAGGGCCGGGGCTCTCGCTGCCCACTACCAGGGGGAGGGGGTCCTGCAGGACTCCCCTTCGAAGAAAACAATACTACTAAGGTTTCTCTGATTGAAAAAATTTGAAGACCTTTTTCCCGGCCTTCTCTTTTTAAAGACAGGCCTCTTAGAGTATTGAATAGCAGGGAAACCAGGGCGGCTACTGAACTTCGAAAATTATACAGGGAACTGGGACTTCTTTAACAACAGAATTCAATACTTCGAAGACTGCCACAAGGCAGGTGTGATTCCGGAAATGGGCCAGAAGCCATAGGGTACTGTCCCTACCGCACATGTGGATACCCAGCCTGGCTCAGGGAGACCTTAGAAGCAGAGACCAAAAAACATTACAAACATCTGGCAGCCACCCAAGCCCTGGGACTTACCATTGCCTCGGAACACACAGTCGAAAAACTTAAGGCTCGGGTCTCTAGTTTTTGAAGAATTCGGGGAAGAGGTAACTAAAGATATGTTGCCCACGCCCTGTCCTCACCAGAATACCGAAAAAGAAGCTCCCAGAATCACAACCTGTCTTGGAATACACCAAGGCGAAGAGGACAGAGGAGAAAGGGGAGCTCTGGCAAAGATAGTAAACACCTGGCAAGAGATCCTGGGGGAAGAGACCCCAATGACCGAACAAGGTCCTGCCCAGCAGTGGAGGGGACTCCGCCAGTCCGGGGGCACCCCCGGAACAAGCGGATTTGAACTCCTTTGCTAAAACTCTGAAGACTCTGCTAGACAGGGTTACTAAGCTGGAATCCCCTCCGAAGAAGGGTCCGAACAATAAGGCCTCGACCCAACAGAAGGAAAGGAGGCCAGACAAACACAGAACAAGGAAAGAAATACTACGGTAGCACAGAAACAACTACAAGAGCAATTACAAAAACAACGATAACTACCAGAGAAATAATGGAGGAAATTATTACAGGAATTCCGACAGAGACTACAGTTGGAACAGGTCACCCAAAGGGGCAGATCTCCCCCCTACAGGAGAAGCTACAGACACGAGATAGAGCCCAACTTCTACAAACTACACAACGGAAAGGGGATGACAGATTGATCCTGACATCGATCTTTTGACAGGTCCCGGGCCCAGGACTTAGAAAAGAAATAAATGATCTTGGACGTGGATACGAGAAGAATTTGATGAGGCATCATGGATGGATTACTTCCCAGAAGATCCACGATGATAGCTTGGGAAAGGGATATGTCCCTACAGGATGGATGACGAAGGCGAATTTTCCCCAAAACCAGTGAGATTGAGGACAGAAGAAACTAGAGAAAACCCCACCTAACCTACGAGTTTGAGTGGGCAACAACGAAGGGAGGTCCTGAAACTCTGAGCGAGCCGAGAGGGTAGTGGGTCGAAGGAACACTACACTGGACCCAACAGTCTGATACAACGGCAACTTGTCTCATCTATTGACGTTTTCGGCACTTTCCCACCAAAACCTAACCTTTTTCCCGGACGCGTAGATGCTACAGGATGCCCTGTTGCAGTAAAATTTCTTCAGGGAAACTGGAGAAATTACCTAGGATAACCGACAAAAGATCCAGATTTCTTTCTGTTGATCCGGCACTTCAACTTCCCCGGGGACAGAAGGATGACGGAGAGTTTTGACAACACTGAGTGAGAAGCAATAACCCAGAGAAGAAAGAAATACTACCAGGATAACCTTTATTATTTATGTGTGTACTTGTATATGTGTTGTACTGTTAAAATTTGTTATTTCTTGCGTTTTTGTCTCATATGTAAACTGGACAAATTTTTGAAAAGCCTTTTCTGTTGTTGTGCTCAGAGTAGGGTTTTATGACCCAAACCCTTCTGAACAGACAACACCAAGACGTCCCCTAGCAACATGCAGAGGATCTTGAGAAGAAATCAACGGGGCCTGGCCCTAGCACGGGGGCAGCTCCTCCTGACGAGGAAATCTTTCTGGACGTGACAGACGAAACCTACAAGAGCCCAGCTGAAGATATGGGGTTAAAAATAGGTTTTGAGATTTCCAGGAAGGGGGAAGGCTGGGAAAACCCCTGAACAGGGAGGACATAAGAACATAAGAACATAAGAAAGGGGGAACACTGCAGCAGGCCCGTTGGCCTATACTAGGCAGGTCCTTTACAATTCATCCCACTAACAAAAAATTTGATCTACCCAATTTTCAATACTACCAAGAAATAAGCTCTGATGTGCAAGTCCCACTCAATCCCACCCATCCCACACATGTATTTATCCAACCCAAATTTGAAACTACCCAAAGTCCCAGCCTCAATAACCCAACTAGGTAGACTGTTCCCCTCATCTACTACCCTATTTCCATAAGAACATGAGAACATAAGAAAGGAGGATCACTGCAGCAGGCCTGTTGGGTCATACTCGGCAGGTCCTTTACAATCCTCCCACTAACAAAGCATTTGCCAAATCCAATTTTAATGCTCCCCCAAAAAATAAGGTCTGATAACTCTATCCACTCAATTGCAAGAGCCACTCAAATACAAGAAGGTGTTTTCTGTACTAAGATGCCCTTGTGTTGCAGTGTCTGGTATACAATACTGAGATGAGACACTTATGCAACACATGGGAAACTTTATTGAAAGAAACGTTTCGCCACACAGTGGCTTCATCAGTCCAATACAAAGTAGAAATGGGTAAAGGGGAGTAGAAGTATGAGGTAATCAGTCCCTCAACCCGGGATTCGATGTGTTCAGTCCATCACTCTTGTAGAAAGTGCAGCATAGGGCCAGAGAGGTGGCTTAATTATACTGCGGTGAGAAGAGTTGAAGCAGGAGGAGGCGGGATCTTAGTGGGACCTGCCACTAATGTAAGTAGGTCATCGTCCAAAGGTTTGGGCAAGCGTTTAAGTCTTTGTACCAAGATTCCATGATGTTGCAGTATCTGACAGATGTGATGAATGGTTTTGAAAACCGACAAGTTGAAGAATTGAGACACTTATGCAACACATGGGAATCTTTATTGAAGAAACGTTTCGCCACACAGTGGCTTACTACAAAGTAGTAATGGGTTAGGAGAGTAGAAATATGAGGTAAACAGTCCCTCAACCTGGATTCGATGTGTTCAGTCCATCACTTACATTAGTGGCAGGTCCCACTAAGATCCCGCCTCCTCCTGCTTCAACTCTTCTCACCGCAGTATATAAGCCACCTCTCTGGCCCTATGCTGCACTTTCTACAAGAGTGATGGACTGAACACATCGAATCCAGGTTGAGGGACTGATTACCTCATACTTCTACTCTCCTTACCCATTTCTACTTTGTATTGGACTGATGAAGCCACTGTGTGGCGACACGTTTCTTCAATAAAGATTCCCATGTGTTGCATAAGTGTCTCAATTCTTCAACTTGTCGGTTTTCAAAACCATTCATCACACAATACTGAGAGGTTGGTAGGTAAGACTCACAGGCAACACTTAGGCAACTTTATTCCGAAAACGTATCGCCTTCACAGTAGGCTTCTTCAGTCGAATACAGAAAGTAGGCAGGAACAGTAGAGATATGAAGACGATGTAATCAGTCCATCACCCTTGATTTGAGATTGGAGAAGTTCAGTTCCATAGTCAGGAATAAATTTAAAGTTGGAAATACATGGATGATTCACTTATTTTATGAATATCCTGTGGAGATAGGTTTAGATACTAGGATCTACACTCTAATCTGAAGCGACAGAATAGAAAATACTTGTGAACATAAAAAAGAAGGAACACTGCAGCAGGCATACTGGTCCATGTCTCCCAAGGACCTAACCAAGAACCCAACGTAGTCAGGTATTCGTTTGTAAATTGAATTGTGCATTAGAGAAATTTTTTTTGCACTCTAGTTTTTGATGGGAAAACATTGGGCAGCATCAAATTTTGGTTGGATAAATTTGTGAGTGAGACAGGTTGTATTTAAATTGGACATGCATCTCAGGTGAAACAGTTATCAAAGATCATTGCTTGGGTAAAACTGAAATGATCTTGGCATTTGCTTCCCAATTTTCTGAACATGTGCTGATATCGAAAGAAAGGTCTCTGGTAATAGGGTAGTTTGGTTGGGTAATTGGGTACTTTTAGTTTGGTAATAGGGTAATTTGGTTGTTAATACTATAGTTTGTTAATACTATAGTTTGTTAATACTATAGTTTATTAATACTATAGATTAATGGGATTTAAATAGATTACTGGGATTTATATGAAGAAGTGTAAGCACAGAAGTCCAGAGGTCATGCTGCAGCTTTATACATCATTAGTAAGGCCTCACTAGATTATGCAGCTCAATTCTGGTCTCTATATTACAGAATGGACATAAATTCGTTAGAAGACATTCAGCGTAGGATGACTAAATTAATACATAGCATTAGAAATCTTCTTATGAAGAAATATTGAAGACTCTTCATTTGTTAGACGAAGAATGAGGGGAGACCTGATCGAAGTGTATAAGTGGAAGATAGGTATTGGGTGGTCAAATGTTTGTTAGTGGGATGAATTGCAAAAGACCTGCCTAGTATGGGCCAACAAGCCTGATGCAGTGTTCCTCCTTTCTTATGTTCCTATGTATTAATAAAGGGGATATTAACAAGGTCTTGAGGATATCTCTCCAAGAGAGAAACCCGCAGTAATGGATTTAAATTAGATAAGTTTAGATTTAGAAAGGACATAGGAAAGTATTGGTTTGGAAATAGGGTAGTAGATGAGTGGAACAGACTACCTAGTTGGGTTATTGAGGCTAGGACTTTGGGTAGTTTTTAAATTTAGGTTGGATAAATACAGAGTGGGAGGGTTGGATTTGAGTGGGACTTGAACATCAGAGCTTATTTCTTGGGTAGCATTGAAAATTGGGTTGGTCAAATGTTTGTTAGTGGGATGCATTGTAAAGGACCTGCCTAGTATGGGCCAACAGGCCTGCTGCAGTGTTCCTCCTTTCTTATGTTCTTAAGAAAAACACAAGGACAAAAGTGCAACTAATGTCACACTTTATGAAATGTAACTTTAGTTGCAAATGTGTTATTTTACTTTGCATATTGTCTGTATTCTTACAAACATACATAAAATGCTGTAGCTAGGTTTGTAATAGGGAAATTGATGGAAAAAAAAGGTCTGCATAGTAGAGTTGTTGACGCTAAAACCTTGGGTAGTTTAAAATTTAGGTTGGATAAATAAATTAGGGAGAGGCATTGGATTTGATCGTTTCTTAAACACGAGTAAATAGAATTATCCAAGCTTTTTCTTGAGAAGAACTACTATTAGGAACCTGATACAAAAAACCCAAGCATGATTCTGGCACAAGTGCAGGAATCTACACTATACCATGTGGGGGGTGTGACAAAGTATATGTAGGGGAAACAGCCAGAACTCTGGACATTAGGATAGCAGAACACAAAAATGCTTGAACATCAAAATGGTATACAATACCGACAGGTTGTTAGGTAAGACACATATGCAACAGTTAGACAACTTTATTCCGAAACGTTTCGCCTACACAGTAGGCTTCTTCAGTCGAATACAGAAAGTAGGCAGGAACAGTAGAGATGTGAAGACGATGTAATCAGTCCATCACCCTTAAAGTCGTAGAATTTGAGGTTGTCAGTCCCTCGGCCTGGAACTGAACTTCTCCAGGCCGAGGGACTGACAACCTCAAATTCTACGACTTTAAGGGTGATGGACTGATTACATCGTCTTCACATCTCTACTGTTCCTGCCTACTTTCTGTATTCGACTGAAGAACCCTTTACTGTGTAGGCGAAACGTTTCGGAATAAAGTTGTCAAAACTGTTGCATATGTGTCTTACCTAACACAAAAATGCTTGCAGAAATGATGACCGCAAAAACGCATGTGTTCAACATAGAGACGATGTTGGACACCTCATGAAATTCAGTGAAGCTAAACTAGTTATTAAAGAAGACGACTTAAGACGGGAAGAAAATGCATTGAAGCTGCACTAATTTCTGTCAGTAACACTATTAAAGCAAAAATCCGGTAGTTACAGTATTTCAAAATTACTAAGCAAGAGGATATTACCATCCTGGGAATGGTGTTACTTGATGCCAGCAGGTCCCTCTCTAACCTCACCTCCTTAGTTCCATTACTACTACTACTACTACTACCACCTCTACCCACGCTTCACCTCACCTGACTCCCACCACTATATATATGTGTGTTTTCTTAGTTTTCTCTGTATTAGGACTGAAGAAGCCACTCGTGGCGAAACGTTTCCTTTAATAAATGTCCTGAACTGTACATAAGTGTCTTTTTCCACACAATTCACATATTTATGGATTCTTGATTGATACTTCATCATTCTCGATATGAAATACAGAAACAATGATCAAATGTATCAAAGCATGATGTCAGTTTGTATTCATTAATATTGATAACCGACACAAAGCTTTTAGTGACAAGATTTTCTCAATAAAGAGTCTCACTAATGACGTCTTTGAATTTTCCAAGTATTTTGCCAATAAATCTAATATTATTAGTAGAGCATTGTAGCAGGCCTAGTGGCCCACGAGAGGAAGACCTAGTCACTTTCTGTCTAATGCCATTGACTCTACTTAGTCAGTTACAGCTCATATCCACTAAAACAAGGAGCACAGAATCTGACCTACAATCTTGTATTTATCTAACAAATTTTCAAAACTACACAGTGTTTTAGCTTCATTGATGATACAGCACTTAGATCATTTAAATGAGATCTGTAAAAAAAAAGAAAAAATATACTATAGCAAAACCACAAAAGAGAAACATGAGAACTTGAGGTGGAACACTGCAGTAGGCCTGTTGGCCCATACTAAGAACATAAGAAAGGAAGAACAGTGCAGGAGGCCTGTTGGCCTATACTATACAATTCATCCCAATAACAAAACATTTGCCCAACCCAATTTTCAATGCTACATAAGAAATAAGCTCTGATGTGCATATGTAAGTCATCACTGAGCTAAATACAGGTCACCTCTGAGCTAAGTACAGGTTTCCTCTGGATCTAAGTACAGGTCACGTCTGAGCTAAGTACAGGTCACGTCTGAGCAGGTCACCTCTAAACACTTTTCAGACAAACCTGATATTTTAGCTAAAATTCATGGATTTTCAAATTTTTTTATCAGAATTGCTGATGGAATTGAATTTTACGCTGAAAGTAACTTAAATATGACATTTTAGTGTAGTATTGAGTCAATATATATTTCAAGTGTGAAAATCCATGTATTTTAGCTAAAAAGAAAGGTTTGTGTGAAAGTGCTCAAAATCCTCCAAATCGTCGAAATATGCAGTAAAACATCATTTTACCATATTTTTCGATTTTTTCAATGCTTTTGGTATTTTTAAAAAAATATATGAAATATATGAAATGCTGAAATATACGAAATACAATGAAGCATTGAAAAAACCGAAAATATGGTAAAATGATGTTTTACTGCATATTTCGACGATTTGGAGGATTTTGAGCACTTTTCACAGAAACCTTTCTTTTTAGCTAAAGTACATGGATTTTCATATTTAAGTTACTTTCAGCATAAAATTCAATTCCATCAGCAATTCTGATAAAAAAAGTTAGAAAATCCATGAATTTTAGCTAAAATATTAGTTTCGTCTGAAAAGTGTTCTAAATGCTAAAAATCGTCGAAATATGCAGTAAAACATCATTTTACCATATTTTTCGATTTTTTCAATGCTTTTGGTATTTTTAAAAAATATATGAAATATATGAAATGCTTGAAATAACTTGAAATAGCTGAAGCATTGAAAAAATCGAAAAATATGGTAAAATGATGTTTTGCCGCATATTTCGACGATTTCGAGCATTTAGAGCACTTCTAGCAATTCTGATAAAAAAGTTAGAAAATCCATGAATTTTAGCTAAAATATCAGGTTTGTCTGAAAAGTGTTGTAAATGCTAAAAATCGTCGAAATATGAAGTAAAACATCATTTTACCCTATTTTTCGATTTTTTCAATGCTTCAGCTATTTCATATATTTCAAGCATTTCATATATTTCATGTATTTTTTAAAAATACCAAAAGCAAGATTGATGGACTGAACACATCGACTCCAGGTTGAGGGACTGATTACCTCATTCTCCTCCTCTCCTTACGCCTTCTTTGTATTGGACTGATGAAGCCACTGCGTGGCGAAACGTTTCCTGAATAAAGATTCCCATATACTGCATAAGTGTCTCAATCTTCAAGATTTCTAATGCTATGTATTAATTTAGTCATCCTACGCTGAATGTCTTCTAACGAATTTATGTCCATTCTGTAATATAGAGACCAGAATTGAGCTGCATAATCTAGGTGAGGCCTTACTAATGATGTATAAAGCTGCAGCATGACCTCTGGACTTCTGTTGCTTACACTTCTTGATATAAATCCCAGTAATCTATTTAAATCCATTAATCTATAGTATTAACAAACTATAGTATTAACAAACTATAGTATTAACAAACCAAATTACCCTATTACCAAACTAAAGTACCCAATTACCCAACCAAACTACCCTATTACCAGAGACCTTTCTTCGATATCAGCACATGTTCAGAAAATTGGGAAGCAAATGCCAAGATCATTTTCAGTTTTGCCC
>NW_026464533.1:0-13855 GCF_026875155.1 Cherax quadricarinatus
TGTGGTTTTTGGGTGTTGTGCGTTTTGGGTGCGAGTGTTGTGGTGTGAGTTGGGGTGTTTGTGTTGTGGTGCTGGGGTTTTTGTGTGGTTGTTTTGTGGTGCTGAGTGTTGGGTGCTGTGTTTTGGGCTGAGTGTTGTGGTCGAGTGTTGTGGTGCGTGTGTTGTGGTGCTGAGGTTGTGGTGCTGTTTTGTTGGGGCTGAGTTTTGTGGGTGTGTGTTGTGGTGCTGAGTTTTTGTGGTGTGAAGTTTTTGGTGCGAATGTTGGGGTGCGGTGTTGGGTGCTGTGTTTTGTGGGCTGTTTTGTGGTGCTGAGTGTTGTGGTGCTGAGTGTTGGGGTGCGGTTTTGGTGTGATGTTGTGGCGTGTGTGTTGTAGTGCTGATGTTGTGGTGCTGAGTGTTTGTGGGCTGGGTTGTGGCGTGATTTTTGGTGCGGGGTTTTGTGGTGCTGAGGTTGTGGCGTGAGTGTTTGGTGCGTGTTGTGGCGCGGTGTTGTGGTGCGAGTTTTGTGGTGTGGTGCTGTTAGCGCTGATGCTGTCGCTGGGTTGTGGTGCGATGTTGTGGTGTGGTGTTGTGCTGGTTCAGGGTGAAGGCCTCTGAGTGATTCGCACTGGTTCAAGGTCCCCCCCCACCACCAACACCACCCCAAACCCACCCCATGTCCCCTCCTCTTCCTTACCACCAATCTGTCACCACCTTTCCCTCACCTCCACCACCTCTCCACCCCCAGCACCCCCCCCCCTCTCTTCACCATCACACCACTTTTGCCCCTCCCCTCACCACCAACCGACGTCCCCAGCTTTTCCACCCTTTCTCCTCCACCATAACCACCATCATAAAAAATCCACCACTCTTTTGGTACTCAAATAATTAGCGACTGGGGGATTTTTAGGCAAAAAAAAGTTTTATGGAGTAAAAAGCTTTTGGGAAAGGTTTTAAAAAACAGCATGATATAGGAGGGTAGAAAACCAGGCTTAAGAGAGTGGCCAGGAATGTAGAAGGAAAAAAAAATGAATGTTTTGTGGAGATTCTGTAACAATCTTGCGGGAAATAAGAACACTTTTGGGTGGTTTTAATAGGTTGAGAAAGCCAGGGAACTAATGGGTTACATTTTTAAAAGGGAAGAGGAGATTATTAGGGGGGAGGTGGATAAATTTTGAGGAATTGTTAAATGTTGTGAAAGAGAGCCCAGATTTCATGCATTATATAGGAAAAGGTTTGTCAGGAAACGGAAAAAGTTTCCCGCGCGGTCTTAGTCATACGATGCCTGCAGCTGGGGCTTTTTATAGCTTACCGAGGTCTTCCCCTTTAGTTACCGGTCCCCTCTTTAAAAAATTATTGTTACATTACAACCATTAAATTCCAAATTTGTTTCAGAATTAGCGGTATTGTATCTTTCAGAATAAGGGGCGCCGTGTGAGTGTGGGGGGGTTGGGGAGAGTGGGACAAAGAAAATGGTTAAAATAATGGTATGATGGGGTCGAGACAGAAATGTTTTTAAACAAGTTGGATAAGTTTGGGGTGGTTGTAACTTGGGACTTTGGTTCCATAAATGTATGAAAAAGGGAGGTTTGGCAGTGTGTGCCTTTGTTCCCTTTCATAAAAGGAAAAGGGGGAAAATTTTGAACAATATTTCGTAAAGGGGAAGGAAATTTTCGTTTGCCTTTGGAAGTAGAAAGGCTCGCCCGGGTAGATACGGAAGCAAAGTGGCAGATTTGCAAGCGTAAAAAAAAGGAATAGGTGGAGGTTTCGAAGCAGTAAAGAATTTTTTTGAGTTGGGGCAAGGTTAGATATTAGAGGAGGGGGAAAAAAAAAGTAGGTTTAGACAGGGGTGTTGGTCCCCCATGGTTTTTTAACAATTTTAAAATGAGGGTGTAAAAAAAGTGATTGCTTTGAGTGCTGGGGGAGGTGTGGGGTTTAAAACCCAAAACTTAATTAAAATAGGGGTTTGTCACAGGTGGTTTTTTTCCCATGACAATGTGCTTTTGGGAATACTGAAAAAAATTTCAAGGTTGGGGGACCAAGTTTTGTAAACCCGAAAAAAATTAATGTGAAATTAACGGTTTTAGTTTTAAAAGGGGGTTTTGGCCCGAAGGAAAATTTTAATTTGGGGCCCCTGGGGAAAGGGTCAAGGTGAAGAGGGGGGACAGTTAATTTAGGTAAATTTAAAAATTGGGTTCAGAATTTGGAGGATGGAGGAATAAGGGGAAATGAAAAAGGTCCGGGTATTTTGGGGGGGGATTGTCGGGGATGGGGGTTTTGAAAGCCCAGGGGAAACTGTAGAATGGGGGAGAAAAAAGGGGGTGGGAGAGTCATTTGTGGAGAGTTGTTATCCCCTGGAGGCAAAAAAAAGGAATGTATGAGAGTTTTTTGATATCCCGCAGTTTTTTTAAATGTGAATTTTTCCCCCAAATTTTAAACCCGCAAAAGGGTTTTATTTATAAAATTTTATATTTTTATATATAAATATTTATTTTTTATATTTTTATATAATATTTTTAAAATTTAAAAAATTTTGGGACAGAAGCTTTAAGAGATACATTGTTTTATTTAAAAGGGGGCATATACGGTTTCATGTTTTGGGTTGTTGTGTTATCCCCGTTATAAGGCGAAAAAACTCTTTCCCAACTCTCGGCGGGGGGGTTTTTTGCCCCAAAAAAAAGCAGGCATTAAACCCCCTTTTAAAAGCCGCATGAGGCCGGGAAAAGAAAACCCAGCTTTTCCCTTTGGGTTAGTTACCCTGATGAGTCTTTTTCCCAGTCCTTTGGAATTTAGATGCCCTCTTTCCCAAAGAGCCAAGGGTCTTGAGCTTGGGGAAAAAACATAAAGATGGACAAGTTTTTCCTATTTTTAGACTTTTGGGGGGTCCCTTTAAGCTGCAGCTGCCCTTTCCCCCCCTGGTGTATTGGAGAAGGATCAGCCCAAAGGGAGTGCCAGTATAGTCCCCACCACCTGCTTCCCTCTGTCCAGGTTGAAGGGTGATACCATTGGTTTCTTTGGCTGCCATAGTTTGCATAGTTGGGGTGGCCCCTTTTCCCGTTTGGGGATCCAGCTGTTGTGAGGCCCCCTTTGATAATGTTTTTTAACCCCCTCATGTCTTGAATTTTTTCCCCCGGATTTTTCGGGCCAAAAAAGGGCCCTGGTTTCCGAAAACGGTGCTGCCCGCTTCACTGCCCCAAATACACCCCGTGTTTTGGGGGGAAAAAGGGGCGGCAAGTCGAAGGGCAACACCGATGGCGGATGGTCTGTGGGTCGAGGCGTGTGCCAAGGCTGGAGTTGGGAACAGCCAACAGAAAGTCCCCAGCATGAGGGGCTCTCCACTGCCAGGAGGCGGGCTCTAATCCTTCCCTGACACACTCTGAAGCATTGTCGAGGCAATATTTTCCACTATTGGACCATCCCAGTGCGGTTGTTTGTAGTTGTTGGGGGGAGCAGGTCTGGTTTCAGAGCCCGTTAGATTATCCCAGATCATTGCTCCGTCAATGAATTTTTGGTCCTGGACTCCCATCTTGTCCCTAAGATGTTCAGGGAGAATCACTGCTACAAGCTCTCTGGATGCAATACACGAGGACAGAAAAGCAGGTAACGCAATCTGTGATGACTTGCGGACACCAATGCCTCCTAGTCTGACTGGAAGTGTAGCTTGGTTCCACTGCCCGTCTTCTAGAGTAAAGTTAAGTACTTTCGTAAAAATCTGCCTCAGAATACTGTCATATTCGTGCAGTATAGGGTTTTCATATGAAGGTGCACATCTTAGGAAATATGTCAACCTGGGCAGACTCAAGCACTTTGAGAGAAGGTACAAGGCATCGTGGGTGTCCAGATTGCCTATTCGTTGTTCCATTCTCCTTAACTCTTCCAATTTCTTCCTGAGAATTGTGTCAATGGCATTGCTTCCCAGAGGTGCCCTAGCAAGACACTATTTGTGGGGGCAATGACTGCTGCTCCTGGTAGTTTTTGATCTCACTGCATTTATCACTTGTTGACTGAGATGATTTCACATTTGGATGGATTCAGGATGAGACCCATTTCCTGTCCCCGTGTCATTACCTGTGTAAGGTCATGTAGGAGGGACTCATTTGTACCTGCTAGTGTGCCATCATCTAGGAACCAGATGTTTAGCTCGCTGGTCAGTCTGACTGTGATTTTCCCTAACTGCTATACAGAAGAGAAATGGTGCAAGAGGATCTCCTTGTTGGACACCCTCCGATGATGTGATTTCATGCTCTCCAAAGAGAAGCATTGATTCCTTGCTATACCCAGCTGAAACAAAAGGGAAGAGACCAGGGAAATGTTCTTGTACTGCTGCTAATACCACGTCTCTTTTCAGGAGATTGAACGCATTCTTGAAATCTAATTTTACCACTGCATTGTCCTCAGGCAGGTTGTTGATATACGCCCTTGTTGCATGAACCGCTGCTTCACTTCCTTGAGAGACCACAAAGCCAAGCTGTTTGGTTGAAGCATCATGGCTGTCTGTGCACGAATACTTCGGACAGCAGCTTTGGATAAGAGGCGAGGCGGCGTAATGTGTTGCCTACTGCAATTGGCCGAATTCCTCCATCCTTCTTTTTAAGTGCACAAAGTGTTGCACCAAAAAAGAAAGGTCTAATATAATCAGGAATCAGACCAGCCAAGGAATTGTTGACGAACCTTGTGAACTCTGAAAGCAGTCTCTCTGCAATTTCCCCAATAACTGGATTAACCATTTCCTTTAAATGCTGTGGCCTTATTCCAGTGTAACCCCCAGCAGAGCCAGATGGGAACGACATTATTGCTTTGTAAATGTCTGAGTCTTCCACAATCAATGGTTCCATAGTGGGGACAGAGGTGTTGGAACTGTTGGTGCCACTGATTTCCCTGGCAGGGTGCTTTCCTCTAAGTGCTTTAGCCGTGTCAGCATCCCTGGGAGCAACTGTATCTTCACTGGTAATAATTCTTATTGCCCCTACTGTGTTGCCCTCTTCAATTTTCTTGCTCACCTGGACTCTGACTTTTTCACTGTCAGTAGAGTGAGTGGGGGTTCTGCCTCTCCCTTTTTTGTGTTGACGGGGAAGGCGAATGAGGTTATCAACTCTAGGAAAATCTCTTAAGGATTTAATTATCATTGAGGCTAGCCTCTTTCCCCTTCTTTCCGGCACAGTTAAGCAGACATTGCCAAAAAGTAGCAAGTTGTGCCATGCCTTGATGGTTGGTGGAGCATTTAAGATAGTGGAACCATCGTTTACTTTTTTCAGGAGGTCTGTAAGTTTCCCAGCTGCGTGTGGACGGGCTGCTTTGGGAATATGTGTGAGTGTCCTCGTACCTGTTGCTTTAATTGCTTCCAAGAGATTGTCTGATGAGATGAAATCTGTTGGAGAGGGTTCAGGTGCCTGAGGTGGCTCAGGATTATCACTTTCCACAGGAGGACATCCTGAACCAGGGCAACTACCGTGTTTGCGGAGGAAAGAAACCATTAGAGTTGAGACAACGAAGCTGTAAGCATGACCGACACTGCCTCTCCTAGTATTGCCAGCCGTGCCATTTCCCTGGCTGCTTGCTTCATCCTGGTTAGCATCCATCTGCTAGACTAGACAATGGGAGTGGAATATGACATGCTGGGTGGGTATGGTACGTGGTGGCCTGGTGGAGTTTGTGGGGCTGGGAGGGGAAGGGAAAACTTCCCCTGGGAATTAGGTGGGGGAGGCGCATGTTGTTGAGTGGGGTTATCCCGGGGAGTACAATACACATGGACTTGCACACTATATATTGTTCACACTGTCTTATATATATATATATATATATATGTCGTGCCGAATAGGCAGAATTTGATATCTTGGCTTAAATAGCAACGTTCATCTTGCCAAATGGGACAAGTGAAAATTTGTGTATGCAATAATTTCGCCAAAATCATTCTGAACCTAACGAAAAAAATATATTTCACAGTGTTTGTTTAGTATTAAATTACTGTAAACAAATCTAAAATATATTTAGTTTGGTTAGGCTAAAATAAATTGCTCTTGTTATAATAAGGTTAGGTAAGTTTTCTAAGATTCTTTTGGAGCAAAATTAAAAATTTTTACATTAACATTATGAAAAAAAATATATCTTTAAACGTATAAGAGAAAATTTTAGAAAGGACTTAATTTTAAATGAGTTCTTGCTAATTGACCAATTTTACATATTCGGCACGACATATATATATATATATATATATATATATAATATATATATTATATATATATATATAATATATATATATATATATATATATTTTTATATTAGCAAGATCTCATTTAATATTAAGTCCTTCCTAAAATTTTCTCTTATACATTTAAAGACATATTTTTTCATTAATGTTAATATAAAAATTATGATTTTGTACCGAAAGAACCTAAGAAGCTTACATAACCTTATTATAAGAAGCGCAATTCAATTTAGCCTAACCCAACTAAATATATTTTATATAAGTTACAATAATTTAATAATAGACAAACACAATGAAATATATATTTTCGTTAGATTCAGAATGAATTTTCCGAAATTATAACAGACAAATTTTCGTCTTTCTCTATTCGGCAAGAGTGCATTGCTATTTAAGCTAAAATCGCAAGTTTTACTTATTCGGCACTAATATATATATATATATATATATATATATATAATATATATATATATATTATATATTATATATATATTATATATATATATATTATATTAATATATATAATATATAGTGTGTGTGTGTGTGGGGTGTGTGTGGTGTGGGGTGTGTGTGTGTGTGGGTGTGTGTGTTGTGGGGTGTGTGATATGTGGGTGTAGTGGTGGTGGTATACGTTCCCAACACACCTGTTGTTATGACAAAGTTTCTGTGTAGGTGTATGGTGCTAGTATGATGGTACACTTGTTCAGGTGGTGTACTTCCCTGTACACACACACACACACTCACACACACACACACACACACACACACACACACGCTGGTTCTTAGTATTTCAAATAGGTGGTGGTGGTGATGTGTGTGGTGATGTGATACTTGTGGTGGCGGGTGCTGGTACTGGTGGTGGTGCTGGTACTTTTGGTGGTTCTGGTACTGGTGGTGATGGTGATGGTGATGCTGATACTTATGGTGGCGGTGCTGGTACTGGTGGTGGTGCTGGTACTTTTGGTGGTTCTGGTACTGGTGGTGATGGTGGTGGTGGTGGTGCTGATGTTGGTGGTGGTGGTAATGGTGGTGTTGGTGATGGTGGTGGTGGTGGTGGTGATGGTGGTGGTGGTGGTGGTGGTGGTGATGGTGGTGGTGGTGATGGTGGTGGTGGTGGTGGTGGTGATGGTGGTGGTGGTGGTGGTGGTGCTGATGGTGGTGATGGTGGTGGTGGTGGTGGTGGTGGTGGTGGTGCTGATGATGGTGGTGGTGGTGGTGGTGCTGATGGTGGTGATGGTGGTGGTGGTGGTGGTGGTGTGGGGGTGCTGTATGGTGGTGATGGTGGGGGTGGTGGGTGTGCGATGATGGTGGTGGTGGTGTGCTGATGGGGGTGATTGGGGTGGTGGTGGTGGTGGTGGACGGTGGTGTGTGGTGTGGGTGGTTGTTCTGGTACTGTGGTAGTTGGGTGGTGGTGGTGTGTGCTGATGTGTGATGGTGGTGGTGCTGGTGCTGGTGATGGTGGTGGTGGTTGGTGGTGCTGGTACGGTGGTATGGTGGGATCTCGTGTGGAGAAAGTGCATTAACTATGCAAAGAACTTGTTTGAAGTGTTGCTTCTCATTATGAAAAGAAAGCTTAACCTACAAGGGTCAATACCCAACATTGCTGCTCACCCTCACCTGTAGTCTACATCTAGGCCGCTACGGACACCTTGTTTCTGGTGTCCATAAGTGAACGAGTTTTTACTAAAGGGTTGTCATGTCCCCCTTATATGATGGGTAGCTGTTTGTGATATCATGAACCAGACTTTTCTACTCGACTCAAATTTTGTGGCAGAGTCATTGTTCAAGGTACCATTCTGAGTCATAACTCCTCTCTGGCAATGTTTAATATCTCAAGTTGTTATTACTATTAAAGCTTTGTTTGTGTGAAATTTGACTTTTGAGATTATCACATCAGTGTGTGGAATACCATCTTCCTTAATGGGAATATTATGCACTTATATTTATGTTCCTTATATTTTGTGCACTTATCATTAGACAAGTATTCCCACTAGACCAGAGGGTCGGCAAACTTTTATTGGTATTACCCCAAAACAAATTCGTGTATAGGAAATTCCCCACTATACTTTTGAAGTCCTTAGAATCCGGAAAAACACCAGAAGCATCAAAATTCAAAATAGCTTATTTGAATGCTTTTGTATGAAGAAATACAACCATACAAGCGACAAATTATGTAATATACGAGCTAAATCAAATTTTAATAATAAACACATTAACACACTAATAAAATGAAAATTAAACAGGATGAAATAAAAATCTAACAACAAATTTTAATAAAAATCTCAGATTTCATTGAAAATATTTTCACTTTAGTTTTGGAGACATCTGAAGAAACTATAAATTAAAGAAACTAAAAAATAATATGTTGAAAAAATATAACTTTCATGTTTTTCTCGCTTATTAAAATAATAAATTTTTGTACCGTTTTTAAATTCATATGTATATTGATGCCCTTCATTACCCCCCCGATATTTTCATTTTTACCGAATGGGTAATTCACACCCGTCCCTCGACCTATAACTTGACGAAGAATATCCGCCTAGATTATTCATGTGAACCACACATTATTTTCCCACATACTTCAGTAAGTTCTTAACAGTCATAATGTTAGTTCTCGAATTAACATTGTAGTCTACCAGAGTTTCTTGTCATAAAATCAAGTCTTTCTACGTCCCGGGTGGAACACAATTTGATGTCATGTAACCTCTGAAGTAATTGACCTCTTTTAATTATTTACTAATGATAGTACCAGTTGTTATGATTCCCGACTGTGTATTAACTGTTCCTTGTCTTCCAGTTAAGTTTTAAAGCTTCAGTTTTTGGTATCCATTTTTGATGACTTCTGGTAAATGTTAAACTTTCCCTTATTATGTGCTGACTGAAAGAATGGTTATGATAACTTGATTATAAATAACAAAAAGGCACAATACCCCGACAGGTCCAAAGGTCGTGAAAAATGAATATTGGATGTGATTTATAGGCCCCCAATAACTGATAGAGAGTGCAGTAAGCTGCTATGGGACGAAATTCATAAGGCATCTACATATGAAAATGTTGTGTTAATGGGATATTTTAACTTTAGACTAATTGATTGGAACAATGTGAAAGGAAATCTCGAGTCCAGTGACTTTCTTCATACGATTCAGAATTGCATTTTAAAACAGTTTGTGACAGAACCAACTAAAGGAAACAACCTGATTGACTCGTTTCTTGCCAACAAAGTATCACTAGTTAATCTTGAGGTTAATGATGACCTTGGGGAAAGTGATCACAAATTACTTAGTTTCAATATATCATGGAATTACCCAGATAACTGAAATCAAGTCTCTGTCCCAAACTTCCGTTTGAACCAATTTCATGGAACTGAGAAATTATCTGTGTGGGCTGAATTGGAATGACCTGAGTATGGGTCAGGTACGTGGCGATGGTTGTCACTATGATGTTTTTCCAGAGAATCGTTTCTAGCTACCCAGACAACTTATGTTCTGCACATGAATGGTATACAGTAACCGACAAGATGAAAATTAGGCACGTGTGCGACATTTGGGTATCTTTAATTGTAGACGTTTCGCCAACCAGTGGCTTTATCAATACAGACTCTAGGACATAACTTGAAGACAGAACTATATACAAAAGATAAGGTAATCACTCCCTCAGCCTTGGAGTTGGTGTGTAGAGCACCGTAGTTGAAGAGATTCTGGAGCACAAGCGAACGAACGAACAAGTTCAGGTAAGATCCCAAATGGGATGAGTGGGGAAGACGGGACAGACGAAGAATAGCTCTGGAGAGGAGTGTTCTTAGTCGTAGAAAAAGAGCCAGGCTTAATTAACCCAGCAGCTAAGGCGATCGTGGGACAGACATTGATAACAGAAATTCAGGCTCTTCTGTTGGGACTCCGGGGGTGGTGAGCGGGGAGGAAGGGACAGGCGAAGATTAGAGAGGAGTGTAGAATTGAGCCATGTCTCAACCCAAAAGCTAAAGCAAGCATGGGTCAGAGAATGAACAGCACAAGGTACCTGTCAGAGAATCCAAGGTTATTTGTAAATAGGGTTAGGAGTAGGATCATACAAGGAGTAGAAAAGGTTGTGTTGGTTTGTGGGTCTGCGAATGTCTTCGTCAAGGAGGGAGGTCCAGTAGTTATGTCGTGTCTCAAGTTTGTCTGTCACTGAGCGTCTTCCAGTACAGATTCAGCGCAGGGATGTCTAATTGGGCATGGAGAGACTCGCTTGTGGCGAAGTCCTCCCATCTGACATCAAGCACCCAGCGCAGTGCCTTGTTCTGGACACGCTGCAGTTTAAGTTCGTTTTAGCTGCAAGAGAGAGGGTTAGAGGAGAGTAAGTTATCAGAGGACGTATTAGGGATTTGTAGAGGTGTAGTTTGGTGCGTTGGGAGGGTTGTTGCAGTTTGTAGAGGCCCGCAAGGGCCTTACTAGCTATTGCATGCCTTGAGTGAATGTGTCTGTGTAAGCGAGGAAGGTAGTCAAGATTAACGCCAAGGACAGTGACAGATTGTGTGATGGGGATGTAAGTGCGGGTGTCAGCTGTTCTGAGCTCGACAGGTAATGGAGGATCACGTTTCCTATAGTTAAAATATGTAATGCTGGATTTAGCTGCATCGGATTTGATCCTCCATTTTTGTTCCCAGATTGCTATCCTGTCGACGTCATTTTGTGTCTTGTGTGTGAGTGTATCTATATTGGCGTGAGTGATAAGTTGTGTAATGTCGTCTGCATAGGCTAGAGTGATTGGACTTGTGGTATTCAGGTGTTGGTATGTCGTTAGTGTATAAAATGTAGAGGGTAGGGGAGAGGACAGATCCCTTGGGTACTCCAGCATTTAGTGTGAAGTAGTCAGAGTAACAGCCTTGGAATTTGATTCTCATGGTGCGGCCGTCTAGGAAGTTGCAGAGGAGTTTACGAGTAGTTAGAGGCAGGTTAAAGTTAGTGCCAGTGTCAAACGCTTTTTCAACGTCTTTTGCAACCAGGGCTGTCCTGTTTCTCTGTTTTGTTTATGTGGATGTAGTTGAGATAGATGTTAATGGCATCCTGTGTGGACCTGTGAGTTCTGAAGCCAAATTGACTATCGGAAAGTAGAGAGTTGTGTTCCAGGTATCTGCGAAGGTGATGATTGATAAGTTTTTCAAAGAGTTTCCTAAAGTTTCAAGGAGGCTGATAGGGCGATAGTTTCTAGGGTCAGAGTGGTCTTTATTGGGTTTAGGAAGGAGGATAGTAGCAGTTTTGAAGAGGGAAGAGAAGTATCCAGAGGCAAGGGAGGCATTGAGAGGTTTGTGTAGGCTCTGCATAAACACTAGTACCTCTGTACTAGCAATGTGCAATGTACAGACCTCAGTGGCAACATGCAGACCCCATCAACTTCTTAATGGAAAATATTGACTCCCTTCTGCTACAACACAACTGTCAACATATCATAATTGTTAGTGACCTCAACCAGCACCTTATACAGAGGGACTTTGATGACCTTCTTGCAGTGTTTTGACATGAAAAACTTTGTTGATTTCCCTACTCACATCTCTGGCTCCTCCCTTGACCCAGTAGCGAGTGATCTGGCAGAAGGCATAGTCACTTGTCAACCCCTCGGCTATGTTGTATCGTCTGACCACAAGGCTGTTTTTAACGACACTTAAGATCCCAACAGAACGAGGTGAGGAGTCCACACGCACAACCTGGCTATGGGAAAGAGGTAATTGGCCAGCCCTTTGCTCTGAGCTCGCCACCACCGATTGGAATGCTCTTCTCCAAGGAGATGTTGACAACCAAGTGAAAGCCTTCACTGGACACATCCTTAATCTACAACAAGAACACATTCCTCACCGGCAATATGTGGCGAAGCTACAGATCAGCCTTGGTTTGGCTTTCGTTGTAGAGAGGCTGCTACTGCTAAGTACAAAGCATAGCGAAGGTATAAGAGACATCCTACCACCTATAACAGGAACTTGCACAGGCAAGCCTGTAGGCATATGAGTGACGTTCAAAAGTGGGCCATTGCTAAATGGGAGGTGGACACTAAAAGAAAGTTAGCATCAGGTAGGGTAAGCTCCAAAACCTGGTGGTCCCTGGTCAAGGACAGACAAGTTTATCTGCCTGATGAACTCATTTCCACCTCTAAATCGACAGGATGGGACCACCTCTACTAGTAGTCAAGAGAAGGCGGACCTCTTTGCTGAACACTTTGCTACCAAAATGCAAGTTCCTGATCCAGCAATGGACCCTCCTTGGCTAACTGCATGAACTGTGTCAAAACTGTCAGTGGTGACAATAAGGCAGGAGGAGGTGCATTTCCTTCTTAAATCGCTTGACCAAGAAAAGGCTGTGGGCCCAGACAAGTTGAGCCCAAGATTGCTGAGAAGATGTGCAGACCAGCTAGCAGCACCTTTAACTCGCATCTTTCAGCACTGCCTAGTACAGTGTAAACGGCCCTCTCTATGGAAAGAGGCAAATGTAGTCCCTGTTCACAAAAGGAAGAGCAGAGCAGAAATCAGCAACTACAGACCAGTGTCACTCCTGTCATCACTGGTAAGATGCTTGAGACAATAATCTCAAGACAAATGACAGAGTTTTTTGACTACCACTCACTACTTTGTGATCGTCAATATGGCTTCAGGAAAGGTTACTCTCCTGCTGATCTGTTGTTAAACCTCTCCACTAAGTGGCACCAGTCACTGGATGAATCCAAAGTCATCTGTGTGGTAGCACTGGACATTGCTGGTGCTTTCGACCGGGTGTGGCACCAGGGCCTCTTAGCAAAACTTCAAAGCACTGGGAATTGCAGGCTCTACGTTATGTCTCCTCAGTGATTACCTTCATGGGAGATCTCTAAGTGTATTTCTCAATGGAACGGAATCAGCAAGACATCCTATTGGGGCAAGTGTTCCAAAAAGGAAGCGTGCTGGGACCATTGTTATGAAAATGTCTACTTCAACGACCTTCTTCATCTCATCCCAGAATCACATGCATATGCAGACGACTGTACACTGACATTCACTTATCCAAAACAAGAAATGCCAGCTGCTCTAAGCTACATCAATCACCAGCTGAGAGCTATATCAGCTTGGGGAAATAGATGGCAAGTAACATTTGCACCTGAGAAAACACAAATGATGATCGTCTCTAGGCACCATGATGGTAATGCTGGTGGAGTAGTAAGGATGAATGGGAGGGTGTTGGCACCTGGAGAAGAAGTTGATATCCTTGGGGTGAAATTTGATTCCAAACTAACCATGAAGAACCATGTTGTAAATCTTGCAAACAAGGCAGCCAGGAAGCTTACAGCACTTCGCCGTATCTCGCATTGCTTGACAGTAGGGGTTGCAAGATTCCGTACGAGGCACAAGTACGTGTAAAAAAAAAAATGATAGAGTCAGGAAGGTGTTTCAGGATAATATGGTTTAGGGAGGAAGGTGTCTAAGGAGAGTTTTAATGACTGTGTTGGTGAAAGGAGTGTCAAGTTCTTGGGAGGAGGTAAGAGAGCCCAGATGGATGTGGGTATCTGATGTTGTTTCGTGTGTGTGTGTGTGTGTGTGGTGTGTGTGTGTGTGTGTGTTGTGTGTGTGTGTGTGTGTGTGTGTGTGTAGTCCAGTGTTCTATTTCTGAATGTGTTGGATAGCGTTAGGGTGGGGTGGGTGAGGGGGAAGATTTCTTCCAGATGTGGAAATGA
>NW_026464534.1:0-14203 GCF_026875155.1 Cherax quadricarinatus
CACTAATGATGCATCATAAAAATGCTAGATCTGCTTTACACAGCATTGGGAAATAAGGGATATCCACTAGGAATTTTTATTGACCTAAGAAAAGCTTTTGACACAGTAGACCACGACATCCTACTCCACAAACTTGATCATTACGGTATAAGAGGCCATGCGCTTGCTTATTTCAAATCTTACATTACTAATAGGTATCAGTTTACCTGGAGAGAGTTTCGGGGGTCAACGCCCCCGCGGCCCGGTCTGTGACCAGGCCTCCTGGTGGATCAGAGCCTGATCAACCAGGCTGTTACTGCTGGCTGCACGCAAACCAACGTATGAGCCACAGCCCAGCTGGCCAGGAACCAACTTTAGGTGCTTGTGCAGTGCCAGCTTGAAGACTGCCAGGGGTCTGTTTGTAATCCCCCTTATGTATGCTGGGAGGCAGTTGAACAGTCTCGGGCCCCTGACACTTATTGTATGGTCTCTTAACGTGCTAGTGACACCCCTGCTTTTCATTGGGGGGATGTTGCATCGTCTGCCAAGTCTTTTGCTCTCGTAGTGAGTGATTTTCGTGTGTAAGTTAGGTACTAGTCACTCTAGGATTTTCCAGGTGTATATGATCATGTATCTCTCCCGCCTGTGTTCCAGGGAATACAGGTTTAGGAACCTCAAGCCCTCCCAGTTAATTTGAGGTGCTTTATCTCTTTTATGCACTCTGTGAAGGTTCTATGTACATTTTCTAGGTCAGCAATTTCACCTGCCTTGAAAGGTGCTGTTAGTGTGCAGCAATATTCCAGCCTAGATAGAACAAGTGACCTGAAGAGTGTCATCATGGGCTTGGCATCCCTAGTTTTGAAGGTTCTCATTATCCATCCTGTCATTTTTCTAGCAGATGCGATTGATACAATGTTATGGTCCTTAAAGGTGAGATCCTCCAACATGATCACTCCCAGGTCTTTGACGTTGGTGTTTCGCTCTATTTTGTGGCCAGAATTTGTTTTGTACTCTGATGAAGATTTAATTTCCTCGTGTTTACCATATCTGAGTAATTGAAATTTCTCATCAGGAATCATCTTCAAGACATATTAAACTAGGGAAGTGTTTTTGGGTATGACCAAGTGAGACCGAACTAAACCAGGGAAGTGTTTGTGGGTATGACAAAGTGAGACTGAACTAAATCAGGGAAGTGTTTGTGGGTATGACCAAGTGAGACCAAACTAAACCAGAAAAGTGTTTGTGGGTATGACCAAGTGAGACCGAACTAAACCAGAAAAGTGTTTTTGGGAATGACCAAGTGAGACCGAACTAAACCAGGGAAGTGTTTGTGGGTATGACCAAGTGAGACCAAACTAAACCAGGGAAGTGTTTTTGGGAATGACCAAGTGAGACCAAACTAAACCAGGAAAGTGTTTGTGGGTATGACCAAGTGAGACCGAACTAAACCAGGGAAGTGTTTGTGGGTATGACCAAGTGAGACTGAACTAAACCAGGGAAGTGTTTTTGGGAATGACCAAGTGAGACCAAACTAAACCAGGGAAGTGTTTTTCGGGTATGACCAAGTGAGACCGAACTAAACCAGGGAAGTGTTTGTGGGTATGACCAAGTGAGACCGAACTAAACCAAGGTAATCATATATATTGAACTGTATTTTCGTAATGGGACTTGGAGAAGCTGTTTTGGTATTATCTACGCATAAAACAATGTTAAACTGTATTTCTGATGATTATCTGAAATGTAATTTATCCTTTCTTCATTCTTAAAAAAAATAAAGTTTGTATGGTTTTGACATTCAGCCAAATATCTGACTTTTGCCCTCACAAAAATCAAAAAACAAATTATGATATCTCAGTTGACTACTCACCAGCTTGTAAAACAATCTTTCCTTTATGTTCTCTGTGAATTTGATTGCATTCCTGCTATTATTAACGAAAATACCGACATATATATGTGAATAACTTCCGAGATAATCCGCGAAACAGCCGGACCACGAATTTTTTTTTTTTTTTTTTTTTAGAAAATGGCATTTTTCTCAGCATTACGAGTGTATATCATAGTTACCCATGTCCGTTTTCTTTTACTCTGGAGGAAAAGAAGGAGAATGGAAGCCCGTCCCTGACTATGGGAATCTTATATTTCCGTGGGAACGCTCTAGGAATATACTATTTATTATTCATTCTGGAGTATTTACGATATTTCTTTATTATTTGTATTGTTTATTATGTCATATTAGATCAATTGTGATAGATAAATAAGCCGTAGAAGCTATAATAGCGTTATATTGAAGCATATTCCCCGGCCACCCTGAGACTGGAATTTTCCATGACGTCAACAAAATGTTTCCAGAAGGTTCCTGGTTGGCTGGAAGTCTACGTATAAGTCCCACCCACTGTATTATGGTGACAAATCGTCAATTATTATCTTAGAAAGAATAATACAATAAATACACGAAAAAAATGGGGAAAAAAATTGAAAATCGAGGAGAGGTGAGCAGACCTGCCGCGGGTGGTGACATCACCCTAGTTGTTTTAAATGACCATAATTCCTTGTAGGAATGTCGTAGAACACCACTACATCCCACTGACACAGCTAACAAGATAAACGACTTCTTCTCAACCATAGGATCTAATCTCGCCAATAACATCCCACGTACCAAGGCCCATGCCGGGGATTACCTAGATGGGAATTTCCCAAATTCCTTCTATCTTGTACCAACTGAGTCCACGGAAGTCACCGAGATTATAAAGTCACTTAAAAATAACTCAGGGAATCTGTCTCATGTCCCACCATTATTGTACAAGCGAGCAGCCCATGTCCTTTCACATGCTATTTCATTACTTTTTAACAAGTCACTAGAGACTAGCACCTTCACTACTCAAGACGGCAAGGGTTACACTAATACATAAAGGTGGTGACCCTACAGACTTAAACAACTATAGGCCAATATCAAACTTACCATTGCTATCCAAAATCTTTGAGAAACTCGTGCACAGGAGACTATATTCATTTATAACAGCGCAAAACATACTCAACCCCTGCCAGTTTGGATTCAGGAAATATAAAAGCACTAATGATGCAATCATAAAAATGCTAGATCTGCTTTGCACAGCATTGGAAAATAAGGAATATCCACTAGGAATTTTTATTGACCTAAGAAAAGCATTTGACACAGTAGACCAGAGCATCCTATTCCACAAACTTGACCATTATGGTATAAGAGGCCATGCGCTTGCATATTTCAAATCTTACCTTACTTTTCTTTTCATATTTTATTTAAAAACCTTACAGCTTACTATTAAATAAAAAGATATAAAATGGGTACAGTAGGATCCTCAATCCTAGAGAACATACACTAACAAGTTTTAACAACACATTGTCATTGACATAAAAGAGGTTACCCATATACACTCACAAATTTTTCCATATAACATACTACTATAATATATACAATATAAACTATATAACTATATAAACTATATAAAATATAAACTATGTAAACCTTTCAGATTTGTATAGTTAACATACTATGACTGACATATGACAAAGGTTCACAACCTTCACAGTAGATAATCAGAGGAATGACCTACATCACAATCTCAGTTAAAAAAAATAAAATACATGCACTTCCCAAAATTAACCCCAATACAATAAGAATTACCTAAAAACGTACATACGTGCCTCACTACAATCCTTCTTTAAGCATTGAAAAAATATGAAAATCCTAAGCCTCACACTTATACTAAATAAATATTAATAAATATTACTAAATATTAATACAGCCTCTTCCACCGGCTGAGCATATTATATAAAGTAAGAGACTAAACCATACTCTCCCATTACAAATTTTTAACAAGGCATTACAAGACTCAAGAAATCGTAATGACACGATTGCAAACAAACCATACCCCCGGCCGGGATTGAACCCGCGGTCATAGAGTCTCAAAACTCCAGCCCGTCGCGTTAGCCACTAGACCAGCTAGCCACAATAAGATTCATCCAACTAGGTATATTTCTACACCATAGGAAGGTTAGCACAGGCACCTCTGTGACCACAAATGCAAGTTTTTACAGACGAATCTCCAGCTAGCGTGGCCGTGACGGTTTTGAGGCATTACAAATTTATGGAAGTCATTAGCGTTCCATCTCTCATCATCTGGATGAGCACATTATATAATGCTAAAATAAAGTCAGTACACTCGCTAAAAACCCCAACACTAAACACAAACAACGTAATTTAAATAACCTCTCATTGCGATACGATTATTGCACATGAAATACGCCCAATAAAGGCTATAAACGCACACTCTACAGAAGCCCAAAAGCTCTTCAAGGTCCTACACCTATAATCTTGACACCATTCACACTTAATACATGAAGAAGGTCATGACGACCCTGACACATCAAACACAGAATTCTTCATTCGTTACTAAGTAATTACTTGATACCACCTTTGCTTTCTGTGCCCACTTGCATGCTACATACACGTATGCCACACATCTACACCTTCTATACCCACTGTGGAAATTTATTTGGTCCAAATAGTTCCACAGCTCAGATCCAGCATGGGCGTCTGGTCGTCTGAGCCGAGCGGCCCTTAAACCCTCCCAAACACGGCATTCTCTGGTTGGCGGTTGGTAAGCTTATTTAATTTATAGATTTACTCTTCAGGGAAGGAGTAGGTAGGTTTACTGGTAGTACACTCATATTAGGTTTACTAAGGCATCTGTAGATAATGATAGAGTAGACCTAAGACCTTAACATAGGTAGTAATAGGCCGATAATGTAGGCAAACATTAGGATAAGTTAGCTAGGGAGAACTGGCAGCCCTAGCTTGAATGGCGGGGCGCAGGTCACAAAGACAGAATAGCGTCCTTCTTACATAGACGCCGACTGGACAAGACGGCCGTGAACAGCAGGCAGCGCCCCCACGTGTCTTCACATCTGAGACCTGGGGAAAATCTGGTAGAGGCACCTCGATGTACCGAAGATGATCTCCTCCACAGCCCATACAGTAAGACGAGATATTCACCTTTTTCCCGTAGGATCTGGCCAGTATCTTAGGAGATTGTGGTTGAGTTACTGTGGGCTCGGCGTGCTACAGAGAGAGCATGCCCAGTAAGTACCAGCGTCTCAGAGCCGTCAGAAGCTAGTGTCTGAGTCTGCATAATTTTACTGGGGGATACATACCCTCTTGGATATAGGAATTTCTGAGGTGCAGGCAGACACTAAAACGATTGAATTTGCGGGAAATTTAAGCTCCCGTTGCACGTGGTTCCCAAGGGGAAGCCCAAAAGGGGGCTAAAGCTAGGCTTAGAAGTTGAAGATCAGGATATATGCTAAAACACCAAGAAGTTAGTCCTTATACTGCATGCAGGCGAGGTTTCTTGCAATACCAATCATTTGTGAAAATCTTCCTATAAGCCACTTGGAGGCTGAGGTACCCACCTCAGAGCTGGGTGTCAACAGAGTTTGCCAGGGTAGGCGACTCACTTGGAGGCAGTCCACACAAATTTTCACAAAAGTGGTCCTTCGAAAACGGTGTGGAATAGCTAGGTTAAGCTATCATAGCTAGGCCACAGTTAGGAACCCAGTTTAACAAAGTTGGGTTTAAAGGGCTATCATAGCTAGGCCACAGTTAAGAACCAGTTTTTACGGGAGTTAGGTTAAGCTATCATAGCAAGGCCACAGTTAGGAACCAGTTTAAAAAAGTTAGGTTAAGTTAGCACACCTAGGTCAAAGTTACTCAGAGGCTAGGCCAAGCTGACTATACACAGAAGTTGTTATTTGCAGTAATTTACAGGCAGGCCAGGTAGGCTAGAGAAGCTTGTGAATTAATTATTTACAGTGTTTACAAGTAATCCAGAGTAGGAGACTTGTGTGTTAATTACTTACAGTGGATTTGCAAGGTAGCCACAGTTAGGCTAGGCTTGTGCAATATTTACAAAAGGTTATAGTAGCTAGGACAGATTTAACCTAGTTATTATTTACAGGGAGTTATAAAGCCAGGTTTAAGTTATAGAAACACTAGCTGGGTTAGGATTTACCTTATCCAACCACCACCTAAACAGAGTAAGCTGGCACAGTTTAGGCCAAGCTTTTACATACATTATTTATTTACTGTTTCACAAGTTGAATTGTTGAATTTACTTGTGTTAAACCCAAAGTGATTTAATTTTGTATACTGCACTTTTATTGTGATTTTCATCATCTTTGATTCATGTTAATGTGGATTTGTGAATTAATACCTGAGACTAGGTTAAGTCCTGTAATTATTTGCTGGCATTGTACAGTTGAGTGCTAGATTAAGCTTTCACATCGATACACATTTTTTGATTGGGTTTTGAGAGCTAACAGCGTACTTTTTTGATTCAGAGTAGATCAATATAATAAAGGGGAATTGTTAAGCTTGTTGAGAAGCCTTGAGACCCTTCATTCTCACCTAATACCGTTTGTGCTGTGGGGTGGGCAAATTTGAAAACAATTAGCACCGTGATTTTAACTAAACCGCAACTATGGTAGGTGAAGATGCAGTACCACTGCCCCCAGCTCTAAGTCAATTAAAGCGGTCTATGGGAGCCTAAAAGGGGGCGCCTGAGCAAAGCATGGAGGAGTGTCGTATGGCCAGGCAAGATCAGGACGAAAGACTGGGAGGAACTAGAGAGTTGCCTGAAACCTTTGGAGCAAAGACTGGAGGCCTTTGAGAGATCATTTATCCTTTATGAGACAGAGGCCTATACTACAGGTGAGTCTGAATATAACGTCGAAGTAGCACGGACAGACTATGACGAACGAAGGGCAGAGTGAAAAAGCAGAGATGAGACTCGCAGGCAGTTAATAAAGACTTTGAAGGCCGGGTACAGCAAGGGCAGCAAATTTTTCAAAGAACACGAACAACAGCACGCCTGTTAAGTGTTGCCCAATTGCCCCAGTTGAATTTACCAACGTTTGATGGAACCTTAACAGAGTACATTGCTTTCTGGGATCAGTTTAAAGAGCCCAATAGATGAAAAGAAATGATTTGTCAGATGCCGTCAAGTTGCAGTATTTGCGGTCGCAGCTCAAGGGAAAAGCCTTAGATCTGTCCGGCACTACCCGTTTAACTGACACTAATTACCAACAGCCAAAGACCAATTAGAAGACATTTGGCAACACTAGGAGATAAAGGTAGCATACTTTACGGTTGTTGGATCTAGAGGCTTGCCGACATGACCGTCAAAGTCTAGAGAAGTTCCGTATTGAGGTTATGAGCTGTCCAATATTTTTCAGAGATTTGCATGATGAGAATGATTCAAAAGGGATCCTTAGCCGGGTAAATTCAGAGGAAACGGGGCTAGCACGACAGTGAAATGAGTTACACTTAAAACATCGGACGAATGGGTTCACGATAAACCAAATTATTAAAGGGGTTAGGGGATCTCATATCTCCACCTGAGCATAGGTCAGGGGAGAAATTACCTACCAAGGAGAAGTCGGACGACTTCCCCAGACATTCGAGAAAATAGACCTAAACCACCTCCCACTAAAGTGGGCACAAATTAGCCCGGGGCGAACCCTCCACCCACAGGGCCAAGGAGAAGCCACTAAAGCGGCCAGTATGAGACGGTGCGTGTTTTTGATGAAGAACACGCTAGTTCGGGGTGTTCAAGTTTCCCACCACCTATAACCAAAGGGTCAACGGCTAAGACAGTAGACTTTTGTTTCAAGTGTTGTGGAGAACATTTTGCCAGGGACTTAACACCATGCTCAGGGAGTGTCGGGCTCCCGGGAAGGGAAAGCACCACAGTGCACTGTGAAATAATGATGCCGGGATTAGCACAATTTTAAGGAGAGCCAAAACCGCAAGAAAGGGCGGAGAGCAAGAACAAGTCAGAAGTAGCGATGAGTTGTGAGTACGGCACCGAGAATTTGTCTGGTGAGCAGTTTCAAGGCTCGGTGGCCTTGCCCACCATAATGGCGGTGGTCGCGAATGGAAGAAGTCTGAAACAACCCGTTTGTTCTTCGACAGTGGGGCACAGAGATCCTCATAGCGGAGAGTCCTAGCCACTAGGTTGAAGCGGGAGACAGTTGGTAAAGTTGACATGAAGGTGAAGGGTTTGGTGGGGAAGTCCCACGCAGGTCTTATCCAGTAGTCAATGTGACGGTCAGGTTAGCCGGGCATCGACGGGAAATTTCATCCTTGAGGGTGAAGGGGCTGCCCAATATCTTTTACCACTAGGGGACTGGCTGCAGCAGTCAAACGTTTGAGGGAGTTGGGTTGTGAAGCAAAGCAGAACCAGACATTGCTACAGACAATGTTAGTAAGTAGGCATCTGGTAGAGGGGATTACCTAGACGAGTTCGGCTACGAGAAGGGTTATCAAGGGGGGTGTGGGCCTGTACAGGACTCCAGCGGGGTACATCGTAGGAGGCAGAATACCAGCTCACTTCCCTGCGACCCCGGAAAGGAGGGCTCTGGTATTACAGCGACTGAGGCTGTACTGGGATGCGGATTGGTGTGCACGAAGGCCTGTCAGAGGCGCAAGTTGCATATCCGACAGTGAGCCGGTCCAAAAAACTATGGGACCTGGATGTAGTAGGGATTAAAGGTGCCCCAGCCGCCCCCCGAACACGAAGAGACGTATCGAGATTACTTGAACCATGTGCATTCAGGGACGGGCAGTATTGGGTGCGACTCCCATGGAAACCGGGCCACCCAACGCTGCCCACTAATTCAAGAGGGCACGTGGTCATTGAATCATTGGTGAACAGCCTGACCAAGAAGGGTCTGGGGAAATATGAAAATTATTAAGGAACACCCTGGCCCTTGGGTTCATCGAGAAAGTGCCCAATGCCAGCCCTGGGGAAACACCCTTTATCTTCCACACAGGGCAGTCACCAAGGAGTCGGTAACCACTCCCATCAGAGTAGTCTTCAACTGCAGCTCGCAGCGAGTCCCCGAGAGCCACGTTGAACGACTGTCTGCCACAGGGCCCCCCTTGACGCAAAAATTAGCAGATGTGTTGTTGAGATTCAGGACGGAACAGTACGCCTATGTGGCAGACATTAGCAAAGCCTTCCTACGTATTGGTTGCAGCACGGGATAGGGACTACACAAGGTTCTTGGGGTTGGCTAACAGGGAGATGCCCAAGAAAGGGTATGAACCTATAGATTCAGGCAGGGGTTGTTTGGTGCCACTAGTTCACCATTCCTATTACAGGCTACCATAGACTACCACCTTGTGAACTGTAACAGCCCCGCTTAAAGAATTACTGAAGACCCTATTTTATGTAGACAACATGCAGGGTAAACCACCTCAGATGAAAGGCTATTGATGGATATTTACCGAAGTCAATCAGGGGATGCCTCGGGTAACATGCCATTGCGAGAATGGGTGACAAACAATCCAACGTTGCGGGGCATGGTGGAACGTGACTATACTGGCTACTCAGTACCTGAGGTAACATCGGTGTTTTGGGACTGGAGTGGGAAATCAAGGAAGACAGACTTAGGCTAAAGAGGGAAACCTGATGGGAAGGGAAGCTGACCAGGAGGTCTTTGCTGAGGCAAAGTGCAGACTGCCTTCGATCCTTTGGGTTTGTTGACACCCATCAACCATTTTGAGGGAGGATGCCCGGTGCAACAGAACTGGGAGCTGAACCTAGGTTGGGACGACCCACTGCCAGAAACAGTCTGCCAGGAGTGGGATCTGTTAACAAAGACCTAGCGGAATTGCAACGAGTTCACATTCCCCAGGGCCATCGGGTTGCACCGGGCGGGGTTATGACTTGCACGTCCTTTTGTGATGCCTCCTCCAGGGCCTATGGGGCAGTAGCGTATTTGGTGGCCGGGGACCAAGTCAATCTGGTCACCAGTCGTGCGGGGGGTGACACCCCTGAAGATTGCTCGATCCCAAAGCTAGAGCTCACGGGGATGTTGCTGGAGCAAGACTGGGTAAGTACTAGAGGAGGTGTTAATTAATCTGAGGGGGACACACACCTATGATGGACAGACTCGGAGGTGGCCTTACAGTGGTCCCCGAATGACAGGTCTAAGCTCCCCTATGTCAGGGAAACGGGGAAAGGAATACGGGAACTACAGTCAACGTCAACAATTCTGTATGTGCCAAAAGATTTAAAAAACCCCGCCGACCTGATAAGCCGAGGGGTGACACACAGAAAGTTTGAGTAAAAGCGAGCTTTGTTCAAAGGCCCAGACTGGTTACCGGGAAGGATTGCTGGCCGGGAGCCCGAAATTTCGTGGAACAATCACAGCAAAGTACATTTTGCGGGGAACACGACACTGAATTATTTGACCCCAGGCGCTACTCCTCGTTGAGAAAACTTATAGGAGTCACGAAATGGATTTTGATTCGTGAAAGCGCATGACAAGGGAAGCCAGGGTCGACAGTTGTCCCTAGTGGTCCCAGAGAATATTGGATAAGGCAGTACCAAAGGGGGAGTTTCCAGGAGTGCTGGAAGTACTTGCGACCCGGCAGCAGGTTTATGGGATCAGGGCGCGTTCCAACGATGACGACTCAGGGAACAGCAAATTGGTTCACTCATTGGGATTGTTCCTAGATCATGCGGGGCTAATAAGAAGCAGGGGAAAATACAAAACTCTGAGCTCAGCTATGGGGCCAAACATCCCGTGCTGCTGGAAAGGAGGGATGGGCGACAGAGCTATTTTATACAAGAGCCCATCAGAGGACCTTAATGGGGGGTTTGGAGATACCCTCACCTGCCTACGTCAGAATACTGGGGTACTGAAGGGTCGAGCTGCCGTCAAAAGGGTGCTAAAGAGTTGCACGGTCTGCCGGCGGGACAATGGGGACCCTACCCCTACCCAGGTCCACCACCGCTGCCTCAGGAGCGGGTACAAGTGACAGGCCCTTGAGACTGTAGGAAAAGACTATACGGGGGGTATCACATTGAAGAACCCAGGAGACGTTAAGGAGGGCCCTCAGAAAATAATGTCTGCCTGTTTACTTGTGCTACTACTCGAAACGGTGCATTTGGAGTTGGCAGAAGATATGACAACAAGACTTTCGTGAAGTTTGTTCAGGAGGTTTACTGCCAGATTCTCGTGCCCCGATTGATTATCTCGGACAATGGCACAAGCTTTAGGGCGGCCGATAAAGTTTTCAGGGAAACTTAGGGACAAAAGGAGAAGTAATGAGAACACCTGAAGAGAATAGAGTGCGAGTGGAGGTTCATAGCTCCCAGGCACCCTGGCAAGGGGGAAATTTTATGAACGCATGTGGGCACAGTCAAAAAAGGGCATTCGGAAGGTCTTTTTCACGGCAGGAGGGTGAGCTGTGATGAAATGAGGACAGTGTTAGTTGGGGATAGAGGCAAGAGTTAATAACAGGGCCCCTGACCTACTTTCAGAATGGGATTGACGAGCAATAACTCCCACCCCCCCAAACACATGCTGTTTGGAAGAAGGATTGAGCCCTTCCCTGCAATTTTGAGTCAGTCCCTTTCCCAAAGGGGCTGGATTATTATGGGCCAGATGGTCCCCCCATCAATGAAGAACTGCACAGGGGTCACAACAGACTGGTGAACATCCGGACAAAGGGAACCAGGTGGGCGCAGGGATTACTTGACAACCTTGCGGGAACTTTCTATGGGGCCGACCCCCCAGGCGAATAAATGATGCTAAGTGAAGGGGACCTGGTGCTGGTAGAATCCGAGGTGCCGAGGGCATACTGGGCCTCTTGGCCTGGTAGTGTCAACCCACCCAGACAAGGCTGGGTGGTTGAGAAGGGGGAAAAATGAGAATGAACGGTGTCGAGACTATAAGACCCATCAACAGGCTTTTTTGCCTCTCGAGTCCACACGGTGGGACCGGACATAGAAATCAGACCAAGGTTTAGCGAGCTGAGCGGTCGGACGACCCGTCGAACGGGGCTCGAGTCCAGGGCCCACTGGGGGGCCTGCGGGAGGCAGACTTGATCTAGACTTAGCGCCTACCTTCGCCGGCGGGAGGATGTGGAAATTTTTTGGTCCAAATAGTTCCACAGCTCAGATCCAGCATGGGCGTCTGGGCGTCTGAGCCGAGCGGCCCTTAAACCCTCCCAAACACGGCATTCTCTGGTTGGCGGTTGGTAAGCTTATTTTAATTATAGATTTACTCTTCAGGGAAGGAGTAGGGAGGTTTACTGGTAGTACACTCATATTAGGTTTACTAAGGGCATCTGTAGATAATGATAGAGTAGACCTAAGACCTTAACATAGGTAGTAATAGGCCGAAAATGTAGGCAAACATTAGGATAAGTTAGCTAGGGAGAACTGGCAGCCCCAGCTTGAATGGCGGGGCGCAGGTCACAAAGACAGAATAGCGTCCTTCTTTCGATAGACGCCGGGCTGGACAAGACTGCCGTGAACAGCAGGCGGCGCCCCCACGTGTCTTCACATCTGAGACCTGGGGAAATCTGGTAGAGGCACCTCGATGTACCGTAGATGATCTCCTCCATCAGCCCATACAGTAAGACGAGATATTCACCTTTTCCCCTAGAATCTGGCCAGTAAACTAAGGAGATTGTGGTTATTACTGTGGCTCAGCGTGCTACAGAGAGACATGCCCAGTAATACCCACTCTCAGAGCCATCAGAAACTAGTGTCTGAGGTTCTGCATAATTTTACTAGGAAAACAAAACCCCTCTTGGATATAGGAATTTCTGATGCAGGGAGGACACAATAACATTGAATATTGCAGGAATTAATGCTCCCGGTTGCACGTGGTTCCCAAGGGGAAGTCCAAAGGGGCTAAAGCTAGGCTTAGGAAGTTGAAGATCAGGATATATGCTGCAACACCAATAAGTTAGTCCTTATACGTGCATGCAGGTGAGGTTTCTTGCAATACCAATCATTTGTGAAAATCTGTCCTATAAGCCACTTGTGAGGCTGAGGTACCCACCTCAGAGCTCGGTGTCAACAGAGTTTGCCAGGGTAGGCGACTCACTTGGAGGCAGTCCACACAAATTTTCACACCCACATACACCTCACTCTCACCCCTCCCCAGGAGGTGACCCCGCTGTGTCCCCTTGAATTCCCCCTTCTCGTATTTATTCCTTCCCCCCCTTACTCACTCAGCCCAAGTCGTAGATTCATGAGAAACCCTAACGTTAACATTCTATACCCTTCCAAAAAATCCTTCTCCCACCTCCTCCCTTACAGTTCTCTATTACGACACATCGTAACGATAAACCTTACCGCTAGTACCCACCTCCACACCTCACAATCCCCCCCCCCCCCCTCATCACCCACGATATATATATATAATCCACTATTACATAATCCAAAGCTCTTATAACACTCTCATCGAACCCTCCCACATCTGGCTTAGTGCACGCAGAACCGACACCCCTTCGGCCCCCCACCAACGTACAACCCTACTTAACCAATACCTAACACCCTCCAGTTTCCCCCACAAAAGTATACTGCATGAACGCCGTCTCATCCTCCCCACAGATTCCACACCTTTCCGCCCACAATTACCCCTCTGGTTCTTAGTACCTTCCCCGACGGTAGATGCCATGCAGAAAACGATAAAGTTACCTCCCCTTTCCCTAGGCTTTAAAATTCAACTTGCTAAACTATACCAAATACTCTTCCATTGTGTACGTGGGGAACAATCCCTCAACTGGTACAACAATCCTTTCTTCAAGCAGCCTACACAAAACCCCTACTCGAATTTTCCTGGGTTCTCTAACCAACATCAAAGCCCTCAAAACAGTTTCACATTCCCTCAACTCCACGCCACCATACAACTTACCCAACCTATCATGTACTTTTCCTAGCTGCCTCCACTCACACCTTCGCACAAAACCTCCCATTTAAGAAACACACATTTAATCCTCCTTCTCAGATCCATCAACCCCAGCCCACCATGGTGCACAGGTAACATTACAACCTCTCTCCTCAGCCAATCGCACCTTGAACCCCACAAAATGTTAAACACTCGTCTCAGAATTCCCACAGTCGCCGTCCCTGTTAATGGGAACACGGCTGCTACATGCCAAACCTTACTATACAATAATACATTTATAACAATCACTCGTTGTACAAGAGTCAGATGATGAGGTCGCAATGCACCCAGATGCCCCTGCATCCTTTCTATTAATCTATTCGAGTTTTCCTCTCAAGCAGCATCCAAGTCATCCTTATAGGTAATACCACAAATTTTTAAAGACACCGTTTGTTTCCTCACAACGTACATCTCCCCCCCCCCTCCCCCCCCC
>NW_026464535.1:0-14006 GCF_026875155.1 Cherax quadricarinatus
GTCAACCATCCCCCATTGTTCCAATGCCACCCCTGCACCACCCACAACACCTCTGGTATATATCTAAATGCTTTAACAGAAGTGTACTGTGAAGTGTATTGTAATAAACAGAATAGAGGAAATCAGCTCCAATATACACCATTTAGTTATGAATACTGGGCAGAGAACCCATCACAAGTCCATGGCTTTGGTAAACGAGTACGTCGCTAAGTGATGAGACGCTGCATTATTTGTTTAAAAAAGTCACAATGGGGCCTAAGAGGGTTAGATAACAACCAACCAAAAAGATAATTGGTTGGGAAAAATGTGTTCGTTACTAGGACAGATCGGCACTTCAACAGCCTTCTGGGAAGAATTAAGCTCAAGTGCCGAGGTTCCACTATACATCACCACTCTAAATCACGATACATAACTATACAACATTACACATCACTGCACAACATTACTACAAACATCACTACATATCAATGTCACTACACACATAAGAACATAACATAAGAACATAAGAAAGGAGGAACACTGCAGCAGGCCTGTTGGCCCATACTAGGCAGGTCCTTTACAATTCATCCCACTAACAAACATTTGACCTACCCAATTTTCAATGCTACCCAAGAAATAAGCTCTGATGTGCAAGTCCCACTCAAATCCAACCCATCCCACTCATGTATTTATCCAACCTAAATTTGAAACTACCCAAAGTCCTAGCCTCAATAACCCAACTAGGTAGACTGTTCCACTCATCTACTACCCTATTTCCAAACCAATACTTTCCTATGTCCTTTCTAAATCTAAACTTATCTAATTTAAATCCATTACTGCGGGTTCTCTCTTGGAGAGATATAAGAACATAAGAATGTAGGAACACTGCAGAAGGCCTACTGGCCCATACGAGGCAGGTCCTTATCAAAACGACATCTACCTAAAGCTACTCAAGAAACAACTCCCGCACCCCCCAACACCAATCAAACCCAGCCCCTCCCACTCATATATTTGTCCAGTCTCTTCTTAAAGCTACCCAAGGTCCTAGCCTCTATCACCCCACTGGGAAGACTGTTCCACGCATCTACAACTCTGTTAGAAAACCAGTACTTACCTATGTCCTTTCTAAATCTAAATTTATCCAACTTAAATCCATTATTCCTGGTTCTTACCTGGTTCGACACCCTCAGTACTTTTATTAATGTCTCCCTTGTTTATGCCCGTCATCCACTTATACACTTCAATGATATCTCCCCTCATTCTACGCCTCTCCAGAGAGTGGAGATTTAAGGCTTTAAGTCTATCTTCATACGGGAGGTTCCTTACACAGTAAATCTTTTGTCTTTTCTTCTCTTATGTTCTCTAAGGGGTCTATGTCCATCCTGTAGAAAGGGGGCCCAAAACCCCCCGCTAATCTAAATGGGGGGCCCTCACTAGTGATGTATAAGTGTAAAAAAACTTTTGGACTTCTGTTACTTATACCCCTTGGATAAATCCAAGTAAATCTTTTGGTATTGTTAAAACATAAGAACTTTAAAACATAAAAAAAAGGAGGAACACTGCGGGCAGGCCGGGTTGGGCCCAAAACTGGGGCGGGTCCTTTAGAATTCATCCCCAAACAAAACATTTCCCCAAACCCCCAATTTTCAATGCCACCCAAGAAACAAGCTCCGATGTGAAAGGCCCACTAAAATTCCAACCCCTCCCATCATGCCCCCACACTAAGGCACTGCTGCCCTTGGGGGCTTGTTTTCCTGTTACCATGACCCCCCAAGTTTTTTCCATTCTGTATGACCAATGGAAAAAAATTTTTAAAAAAATTTTCCGACACAATGGCAATATAAACAAAAATTTGCAGTATAATGGATCCTTTATTGACTACGTTTCCCCCACACAGTGGGTTTTTTTTCAAGTCACAAACAGAATACCTGGGGGGGGAAGGAAAGCGGAGTTTTTTTAGTCCGGCTGGGGTCGGGTTGAAAAATGCTCCCTTTTTATGATGTACCGATTTGGGGTTGTAGATCAAAAAAATTTGGGGATTGGAAAAGGAGACTGGAAAAGTTTGTGGAAACCCTTTCTACAGTGTTCTTATGTGGGTTTGCGATGAAAAATTTTTTTCTTGGCAAGGGGTTTTCAGCTATGTTATAAAAGCCACTATTCGGGGTGAATTTTGGGGTTTGAAATAAGTGTGATTCCGGGGATTCTTCGGTATTGGGGTTTTTGTCTTCTGGGGCCCGAAAAGTTTTTGGTTTCTGTAGTTTATAAAAAGGGGTTGTGTGAATTACGGTGTTGTCGCATGAATTCCTTTGGCGCAGCCCTCTTGCGTATTTGGGGTTCTAAAAATACGTGTTTGGAGGTCCCTTGATGTTTCGCCCAAGTATAATTTTGTTGCAGTCTTAGGGGGGAATTTTCAGGGGTTTTTAGCCCCAAATTTTAAACTCTTGGTCAAAAAAGTGGCGGGTGCAGTTCAATGGGGGAAAAAATGAAAGGGTTTTCCGGCTGGGGAGTGTCCAAAAACCCTAGCATTTAAATAAGTTAAAAAAATGAAGAACTTAGCCTTTACAGATTGCGAAAAGGATTTGGGGGGTTAGGGAAAAGCGAAACCCCTTAACCAAAGGGACAGCAATGCCTAAGCGTAGAAATAAGGCAATAGAAACGGGGATTTTTTATCAAAAGTGTAAGAAAACAAAAGCCCAAGGGGTCAACTGCAGCTTTATACTCATTAAAAGGGCCCACCTAGATTATGCACTAAATTTCTGGTCCCCAATATTACAAAGGGGGACAAAAATTTCCCGTTAGAAAACATTCAGCGTAGGAAAAACAAAATTTAAATACAAGCATTGGGAAATTTCCCTTATGAAAAAAGGGATTGAAGATTTTTTTAAGTTACTTCATTTTTTAGACGAAAAAAGGGGGGACCTATCGAATTTGTAATAGGGGAAAATTGGGTATTAAATTAAAGGGATATTAACAAGGTTTGAGGATTTTCCCCTTCCAAGAGGGGAACCCCCGCGTAATGGATTTAAATTAGAAAATTTTTAAAATTTAGAAAGGACATGGGAAAAGTTTTGGTTTTGGGAAATGGGGTTTAAATTTGATGAGGGGGAACAGTCTACCTAGTTGGGTTATTGGGGTCTAGGATTTTTGGGTATTTTAAAATTTTTGGTTGGATAAGTACATAGTGGGGGGGGTTGGATTTGAGGGGGGCTTGCACATCGGGGCATGTTTCTTGGGTGGCATTGAAATTGGGTTTGGTAAAATGTTTTTTGTGGGATAAATTGTAAAGGACCCCCCTTAGTTGGGCCAACAGGCTTGCTGAAATTTTCCCTCTTTTTTATGTTCTTAGGTTTTTAATGTATACCCCTGCGGGAGGATGGAGGCTTGCCTGCCTACTACTGGTGATGTCCTTATGGTTTCGTGGTTGTGGAGAAAATAAGAACAAAAGGGAAAAGGGGAAACCCACGGGCAGCGGGGGCCTGTTGGCCCTTTTCTGGGGAGGTCCTTTACAATTCACCCCCTAACAAACATTTGACCAACCCTTTTTTCAATCCCCCCCAAGAAAAAACCCTATGTGCAAGGCCCCCCTCAAATCCCAAACCCCCCCCAATCTTTTATTTTTCCAAACCCAAATTTTAAACTACCCAAAATCCCCAGCCCCAATAACCCAACTAGGTGGGCTGTTTCCCCTCATCAACTACCCTATTTTCCCAAAACCCAATTTCTTTTTTAGGCCTTTCTAAAACTAAAAATTATCTAATTTAAATCCATTACGCGGGTTCCCCTCTTGGAAAAGATTTCCTCCAAAACCTTGTTAATATCCCCTTTTTTAATACCTTTCTTCCCCCTTATTCCCCTTCGGAAACAGGTCTCCCCCCATTTTTCGTCTTTAAAAAGTGAAAGTAAAAAAAGGCTTCAATCTTTCTTCATAAGGAAGAAATTTTTAATGCTTGTATTAATTATTTATCCTACCCCTGGGTTTTTTTTAAAAGAATTTTTTGTCCAAATTCCCGTAATATGGAGCCCCGAATTTAGTGCATAATCAGGTGAGGCCTTACTTAAAGATGAAAAAAGCTGAACATCAAATTGGGATACAATCCCACAGGTTTTTAGGAATAAAACACATTTGCAAAAGTTTTTTGACATCTTTAATTTCCCAAAAAGTTTCGCCAAAACAGTGGCTTCTTATTTGGGAAAACAAAAAAGTAGGCGGGGGCAGTAGAGATGTGAAGACGATGTAATGTCCATCAAAATTAAAGTCGTGAATTGAGGTTGTCAGGGCCCTTTGGGTGGGGGAAGTTCGTTCCAAAATTCAGGAACTATCTGGGAAAATCAAGCACAGTGGGGGAGACTTAAATTTCTGTCAAGGAGAGGGGGGCAGGGTGTTGTAGTAGTTGTAGTAATAGTAGTAGTAGTAGTGAAAAGGCAAATGAGAGGGCAAAGTCCCCCCTCAGAAACCAAAACCCCTTTTCACTTTAAAAAAATTGTCAAAGGTGGTTTTTTTGTACCAAGATGCCACGTGTTGCAGTGTTGCCAAAATCAAATTCTACACTTTAAGGTGATGGCTGATTACAAACTCTTCACATCTCTACTGCTCCTGCCTACTTTTTTGTATTCGATGAAGAAAACCTACTGTGTAGGGCGAAACGTTTTTGGGAAAAAAGAGTCTAACTGTTGCCCTTTTGTGTCCCTTTCCCCAACAAATGTAAAAAGCTGCAAATATGACCTCTGGAAATTTTTGTTTCTTTCACTTTTTGAATAAATCCCAGTAATCTATTTTCCTTAAGTACGCTTTGGAAATTTCTGTCTTGGGTTTTTGGTTGCCCGCTTACCTAACCCCCAATCCTTTTCGCAACTGTATGGCTAAGTTCTACATTATTTAAATTTTTAAGTGCTAGGGGTTTTGGACACTTCCCCCGGGTTCAGAAACCCTTTCATTTATCTACCTTTAACTGCATCGCCACTTTTTTTGACCAAGAGTAAAATTTGGGCTAAAACCTCCCGAAGTTTCCCCCAACCAAACTAAGTTTGAATCAAAATTTTCCCCACCCATCTTTGTGTCATCAGCGAATTTGCCATATCACTAGGGAAAATTTCCTTTTATTAAAAATCCTGATATATATTTAAAAAAAACAACGGGCCCAAGGGCTGATCCTTGGGGGAACGCCACTGTAACTGTCCCCACTCGGGTTTAACCCCCTTTATGGACACTCTTGCTTCCTGTTGTGAGCCATGACCCCCGATCCACGGGGCACCCTTCCCCCCAAGCCATGAGCTGCTACTTTCTTTTAAAAAGGCTTTGGGGGCGGAACTTATCAAAAGCCTTACTAAAACCCAAATAAGAAAATAACAAAATTTTTTAAGTAATAAAATTTGGGAGAAATTACCGACAAAATTTTTAAAGTAAAAGGGGCCCCAAGTGCAACTAATGTGACAATTTTTTGGGGGCAACGTTTTTGCTCTCCAGGAGCTTTAAACAAGCCAAAAGGGGAAAGGCTTATAAAAACTCCTGGGGACGAAACGTTGCCACAATAAATGTTTACATTTTTTTTCACTTGTTTCCCCTTTTTCTTTACAAATTCTTATCATTTGGCAAAAGCCTCAAAACTTTACTGAAGAAAATTAATAAATTAGTTTGACAAGACGGCCTCTTGTGAATCCAAAGCTGAGTTTATTAATCAAAACTATGCTTATCGAGAAGGCTTCTTATAATTTCAGCCCATTTTAAATTTACTCTAGTAATTTGCCAAAAATTGAGGGCAGGGTTAATTTTGGGGGGGTTTAAATTTTACGGTTTTCGGGCTTGTCCCCGGGTTTTTAAAAATAGGAATTTCATTCCCTCTTCCACATATCAGACCTACACCTGTTTGAAGAGATAAATTAAAGAATTATTAATGGTTCACCCGAAATTCCTTTTTTCATTCCTTAAAACCCTTAAAAAACCTCATAGGAAAACCCGGGGGGCTTATTTTTTCTTCAGTCGGGCTATTTTGCTTAAACCATTTCACAGTGGGCTATGATGTTACATATTTTATCTTTTTTCTGATCCCCCTAAAAAATTAATTTTCCGGAATATTTTTAGTGTCCCTTTCCCGTTTAAAAAACCCAGAGAAAAAAAATTATTTAAAATCGAGACATTTCATTCTCTTTGTAAATAGATTCCCATAGTTATTTTTAAGGGGACCCCCTTTAAACTTGACTTTTGTTCTATTACCCGGAAAAAAAAAAACTTTTTGGGTTTCTTGGAATGTGTTTTGGGGAAAGGGTTTTGGGAAAAAAGTTTTGGGATGGGGTTGGTGGGAAGGACTTTGAAAACACCCTTTTCGGCCCGTGTCTTCTCTGGGGGGGTGTTGAAAATGTTTTAGTGCTCGCCCTCCCCGGTCTTGATGAAAACCCAAACCCAAAAACGATCTTCTCCACTTTCTTCCTCTCACCACGACACCCAAAACCAAAAGGGGGTTTTAATTTTAAGGGTTCTTCCTGCGTCACTCAAAACTGCAGCCCAAAGAGTTCCTTGAGGAAGAAAGCACTTAATTGAAAAAGGGATTTTTCCCAAAATCCCCCTATCCCCCGTCACTTCACAGAGTTTCAGACGGCGAGCCTAAAAAATCTTCAAAAACACCCGAGAAGACCTGGCCCAGAAGAGATACATAGTCCTTCCACCAAATCCCTTGCAAACTGTTTTAAAAATCTTTGCCAAAAAAATCATTCAAATAAAACTAACCCCCACAACCCCCGAACCCTCAAGGGGCTCACCAGTAGTAGGCAGGGGCAACCTCCATCCTTGGGAGGGTATTAAAAAATCCCCTTTTAATGGCTGAAAAAAAGTTTTTACGTGGGCGAAACATTCCCAAAGGGGCCTCCAAAAACGTATTTCAGAACACCAATACGCAAGCAGGTCTGACGACACAAGGAATGCATGCTAAAAAAACCGTAATTCACACAACCATTTGATAAATACAGAAATCGGGGGGGGGACTTATCCCCACAGAAAAAACCCCCCAATACCGAAAACCCGGGAATATCCTTATTTCTAACCCGACAACTTCAACCAGAAAAGTGGCTTCTTAAATAGCTGAACCACTTGAAAAACTTCTTTCGCTTTCCCACATAAGAACACTGTAGAAGGGGTCTGCTCACAAACTTGCCCAGTCCCCTTTTCCCAAGCTACCCTTTTTTTTTAGCCCTTAAAACCCCAAAACCGGTACATCATCGATGGCATTCTTCCCCCTGACCTCAGCCGGATTTAAAAATACTGTTTTCCCTTCCACCCCAGGTAGTTTGTTTGTGACTTGAAAAAACCCCCTGGTGGGCGAAAGTATCAAAAAGGGTCACTTTACTGCATTTTGTTTATATTGCCCCTGTATGACCCAAACTCTACTTCACCTAGTTTTTACTTCGAGGGGGATTTTCATTTCCAAGGGAAGTACCTTTCACTTATCCATTAAAATTCTCTCCTTTTTTCGGACCAAGACATTAAATTTTTTCAAAACGTCCCCGGAGTTCATTGATACCTCCTTTAGAGGAATTTTACGGCCTATCTTTTTATCATCAGCAAACTTACCCTGTCACAGTAATCCCCTTTATCAAGGGATTAATGTAAATTATGAACAAGGAGGGCCTAAAACGTCCCTTTTGGAACGCCCCTAGTGACTAATCCCCCCTTCAGATTTTACCCCTAATGGGAACTCTCGCTTTCTATTGGTAAGCCCTGCCCCAATCCATCTAGAAAATTTACCCCTATACCATGAGCTGCCACTTTTTTTAAGAGTCTCTGTGAGGTACTCTGTCGAAGGGGTTTACTAAAACCAAAAAAACAAAATCAATTCCTTATCATGTCAACTGCCTCAAATGTTTATTGAAGAACGTCAGTAATTTTGTAGGGGGAAAACGACCTCTCGTGATCCATGTGGTTCATTTATCAAGTTATGCCTTAAAAGGTGCTTTGAAAGCAGCTAAAATTGATTCAAAATAATTCCCACTATAGTGTCAGGCTTTTTGGGGAGGGTTAATTTGAAGGATGGACTTACCCCCTTTTTTGAAAAAGGGAACCACTTACCCATTTCCACATTCTGGCACAAATGGAAAGGGTGGACCATTGAATACACTCGTTAATGGCTGACTAAGCTCCTCTGCATTCCTTAAGTACCCCCCAAAAAACTCATCGGGCCCGGGGACTTATTTTGTTTCAGTTTTTCTATCTGTTTTTAACCCTGTCCTCTGACAGTAAAAGTTAACTTAAATTCATCAGGAACTAAAAAAATTTATAAATTAGACACATATGCGAAGAGAGCATCAATTACAGTTTTTTTGAACCTACATGCTGCCAAAGAAATTTATCCCCTTTTAAAAAAAAAATTTGATCAAATAGAAATGACCCCAAAAGGGGTGAATAAAGGCCGAAAAAATCTCTAGGGGATAAGAAAGGAATTTATAGGGGGTTCAAAAAAAGGCGAGGGGCACTTATGAACCCGTAATTGACACTAAGAGGGACTTTAAAAAGGGGGTAAAAAAAGCTAAAAGGGACTATGAAAATTAAAGTTGCTAGGGATTTATAAAAAAAAAAAAACCCAAAAGTTTTTTCCAGGTATATGGAAAAAAAAAGTCGAGATAAGATAGGTCCCCTTAAAAAAAATATGGGCATCTTTTCTGACAAAGAGAAAGAATGTGCTCGTTTTTTAAAAATTTTTTTTCTCTCGGTTTTTACACAGGAAGACACTTTTAGGTTCCGGTAATTAATTTTTTTTAGTGGGCCAGAAGAAGATAAATTATTAAAATATAGTCACTAGTGAAATGGTGTGAAGCGATAGACGATGAACAAAATAACACCGGGGCCCCTGATGGGGTTTTTTAAGGGGTTCAAAAGGAATGCAAAAGGGAATCGGGAAACCCATTAACTAATTTTTTTTAATTTTACTCTTCAAACAGGTTGTGTTGATATGTGGAAGAGGCAAATTAATTCCTTTTTTAAAAAAGGGACAAGCCCGTTCCCGTAAATTTTTCCGCCCAAAAAAGCTAACCTCAATTGTAGGCAAATTACTAGAGTAAATTTATAGCTGAAATTAAAAGAACCATCTCAAAAGCATAGCTTGTTAATGATACCACATGGATTCAAAAGAGGCGGTCTTGTCTAACAATTTTTTAAACTTTTTTCGAAAAAGCTTTTGAGGTGTTGACCACTAAAGAATTTGATATTATTTTCTTAATTTTAGTAAGGCATTTTATAGAGTTCCGCACCCAAAGTGTTGAAGAAAGTAGCAGCCCATGGATTGGGGGAAGAGTCTCTCGTGGATGAAAACATGGCTCACAACAGGAAGCAGGAGTGTCCATAAAGGGGGTTAAATCCGGTGGGGTCAGTAACAAGGGCTTCCCCAAAAGGGTCATCTTGGGCCCGTTGTTGTTTATAATATTATCAATGATCTTGAGAAGGAAATTATAGTGATTAGCAAAAAACGCCGATGACCGAAGATAGGTAGGATAATTGATTTAAAAAGTAGAGTTAGGGAACTTTTGGGGGGATTTAGACAAATTACTCTTGGTCAGAAAGGGCAGATGCAGTTCAAGTAGTAAAGCAAGGTTCTGAAGTGGGAGTGTCCATAACCCTAGCACTTTTTAAGTTAAAAAAAAAGTAGAATTACATACAGATTTTCGAAAAGGATTGGGGGTTTGGTAAGCAGCAACCTTAAACCAAGACAGCAATCCCAAGCGTACGTAATAAGGCAAATAGATTACTGGGATTTTTTATCAAGAAGGGTTAAAACAAAAGAAGTCCGAGGGCTACTGCAGCTTTATACATCATTAGTAAGGCCTCACCTGATTTTCAGTTCAATTTGGTCTCCTATTCGAAGGACATAAATTTTTTTAGAAAACATTAGCTAGGATGAAAATTTTTAATACATAGCATTAAAATTTTCCCCTTATGAAGAAAGTTTAAAGATTTTAAGTTACTTCATTGTTAACAAGATGAGGGGAGACCTGACGAAGTGAAAAGTGGAAGATAGGTTTAAATAAAGGGGGGCTTTTTAACAGGTCTGGAATATCTCCCAAGAAAACCCGCAGAAGGTTTTTTAAATTTAGAAATTTTAATTTTAGAAAGGACATAGGAAAGTTTTGGTTTTTGGAAAAAGGGTAGTAGATAGTGGAACGCTCCCTTTTGGGGTTTTGAGGCGGACTTTGGGGTATTTCAAATTTGGTTGGATAAATACATGAGTGGGGGGGTTGATTTGAGTGGGACTTGCACATCAGGCTTATTTTTTGGGGTAGCATTAAAAATTTGGGTAGGTCAATGTTTGTAGTGGGATGATTGTAAAGGGCCCCCTAGTATGGGCAACAGGCCCCTGCATGTTCCTCCTTTCTTATGTTTATGTTCTTATGTGCAATCTTGGGTATCTTTATTGAGGAAACGTTTTGCCCAAGTGGCTTCTAGTCCTCAAAGGGGAACTTTAAAAACGGAGGAGAATGAGGAATACCCCAACCTTGAGTCGTGTGGTGGGAGAAAGAGGAAACAGTCCCCCCAACCTTTAGTCGATGTGGGGAGGGAATGATTTTCCTCATTCTCCTCCACTCGAATAAGGAGAGGGGGATTACCTCATTTCCTCCCCCACATCGACTCAAGGTTGAGGGACTGATTTTCCTCATTCTCCTCCTGTTCTTCAAAATTCTCCTTTTTAGGACTGATGAAGCCCCCGTGGGCGAAACGTTTCCTCAATAAAGATACCCAAAAAAATTGACATTGATTTATCAACATGTCGGTTCTCGAAACCATTCATCTACAAACAAATAATTTTAATTATTGGAACCCTTTACACTTTCCTGTTAAAAAATGACAAAAATGCTTAAATAAAAAACACATTTCCATTTCATTATCCAGTTTGTCCATTCCCAGTTTTAAAGGGGCCCTACTTTTTCTTCCCCTTTGTCCTAACATTAAAAGAACCCCCTTTTGGGATTATTTTGATTTTTTTAGCGATCTAATTTCTATTCATTTTTAGCCTTTCTAATCGCCTTTTTTTTTATTTCTCTTTTAAGCTGAACATTTTGGTCAGAAAGGGTTAACCTCCCCTCTTCTAAGGGCCCCTTTATAAATTCCCCTTTCTCCCCAAAAGATGTTTTAACCTCCTGTTAACCATTTGGGATCGTTATTTTTAGACCAATTTCTCTCTGGGGAATTTTTAATCTCTGGGCCTGTGTACTTATTAAGAAACAATATAAAAGAACCCCTCATATTAAAGTATGATTATCGTCAATAAAATCATTAGCTAGTAACCCAATAAAGATTAGACAGATGTTCCCTAAGTCCATTATAATCGGCAGAACGAAAATCGGGGTTTTTTACTGTTTATCATTTTCTTGCATTCCCTTTAATGCAAAGGTGAGGGATTTGTGATCACTTGCCCCAAAGCCTTCGTGATCTCCAGATTATTCACTAGTGTTTCCTTATTTGACAAGACCTTCCCCCGGGTAGGTTCAGTTCATCTGTTTCAGAAAACGTCCTAAACTTTTTCCCATAAGCACGGGGCTCTAGATTCCTGTCAAAGAATTCCCGTAAATTTTGGGCAAAAAGTTAAAGTCCCCTACTTGACACGTTACGTGTACAAAAGCCCTAACAATTTCGCCCCAAAAAAGTCTCCCTCTATCGTGACCCAAAGCCTGGAGGTGGGTATATTACCCCAAGAATTAGTTTTTCTTGCCCCTCCACAAAACTCTACCCAAACAGCCCGTTACTGCTCCATTTTTTTTACCTGTTTTTTTGCAGAAATTAATTTTTTCTCGAACATACAATGCAATCCTCCCCTTCCCATTACATCTATCCCTTTGAATAACTTAAACCCCCTGAATTTTACACTCAACAGTCATACCCCCGACTCTTTAAATCAACACTTTCAGTTAATGCAATGAATCAAAGTTTCCAGCACATGTTTCCCAAACGTAGTTCTTAAATTTTATTTTTTGACTTCGACGTTAAAAAAATCCCTCTTGTTTTTTCTTCTGCACATTTTTCCTTTCATTTTTTTTTTACACAATTTCTGAAATTATCATTACCCAGGTTACCCCAGACAGTTACTTTTAAAGATTCTTAATATCAGGAATAACACTATATCCATATCTTTTTAATATTCAAAACCCAACCTCTAATAATCCTTTTTTAAAGTCCTAACAACCCCCTCAAGGTTAGCAAAAAAAACCCACCCTGCCTGGAAAATAAAAACCCCACCGGGCATAATTTTTTTTGGGCCATAGAAGTTGCCCCAGTTGTCAATGAATGGTACTGCATTACCCTTACGTGTTTTCCAGCCAAAAATTAAATCCCAAAATTGTTTTGGACAACCATTCATTACCAACCCTCTTCTTGGAAAACCCACAATAAACAGGGGGCCCCCCTTTTCTAAAATGTCTTAGCTGTCCTGAACTTTCTAAACTAAATCCTCATTCACGCTTGCCTACATCATTCCTCCAGCACTGAGGAAATAATAGGAAAATCCATTCCCTTCATGATGTTGTCAAGCCGGAACAAAGTCCTCCATCCCAGCCCCCGGGAAAGCATAACCCCTTTTTCTCCCACCCGTCCTTCAAGCAGAATTCCCCCCATGTATCTAACTGGCTATCGCCAAAAACAAAATATTTTTACCTTCCTTGTTGTCGTTCGTCGGACGTCCCATTTAGACTCCAAATTTGTCGGGTAGCACCCCAGAAGGGTTGGGGTTTCCCCGGGGGTTTCCACAGCAGTCCTTTCTTTTTTAACGTTTTCTGGCTTCATTCGTCTTCTTTTCGTCAAATTCTCTCCCCTGCTTCCCGCCACTGACCAGATCCCTTCTTGACCCGAGGACTCGAAACAGGAGGCTACTCGATTCCCCTTGTTTTCCCGGTCAATCGCCCTTCTCCATCTTCGCTGCCCTTTAATTTTTCCTTAATTTCTGGTAAAGTTTTCTCGACAGGGCACTTGGTTCGTCCACGGAGCAAACAAGGGCACTTCTTTCATAAAACTCACTTTCACAAAATACTACTATCAATGTCACTAACACAAAATCACTACATATCAAGTATAACACAAACATACTAATAACTCACACAACAAACATCCTAATATCAACAACACTACACAAAAAAATACTACATATCAATGTCACTACACACAAAAATCACTACATATCAACATCACTTACACAAACATCAACATTCAAAATCATTAACAAAATACTACATATCAATGTCACTATACACAAACCACTAATAAGTCATACGACAAACATCACTAATTCAACATCCATTTCACAAACTCATACATATCAATGTCACTATACACAAACATCACTACAAACAATGTCATATACACAAAAATCACCTAACGTCAACAGACAAAAATCATACAAAAACAAAAACCAAAAAAATATCACTACAAATTTTAAAGCCTACACCAAACATACTACATATCAATGTCACTACACCAATCACCACATACAACCTCACTACACAAAAACACACATATCAACGTCAAAAACACACAAGCATCAATATTCACGTCACTAACACAAATATCCTACAATCAAGTCACTACACACAAACATCGCAATATCAAAATCCTGTAAAAAAAACATCATACACCAAACACCCCTATACAACGTCACTATACACAAATATTATAATACAACATCCTACACACAAACACCCCTACATTAATGTCACTAAATCAACGACTACACACAAAAAACACTAGATATCAACATCCCCTATCAACGTCTTTTCACACAAAATCACTAAATCAATGTCACTACACCCAAACCTCATATCATGTTACTACCACAATCATACTTCAAGTCATACACCAAACATCACTCCTACATCAACACCAATACAATTTTTATACCATTACACAAGTTACACTTTTAACCCATCACAAACATCAAAAGCCACATACACATAAAACTACACATCAACAAAAATCATACACACATACAATATTCCACTCGGGACTGAACTTGGCTCAACCCTGCAACTACCGTAGGTAAGTGCTCAGAAACTCTGTCACCAAT
>NW_026464536.1:0-14425 GCF_026875155.1 Cherax quadricarinatus
ACCACACCACACACACACACCCCACACACACCACAAAATACATACACACCACACACACACACCACACACACACACCACACACACACACACACCACACACACACCACACACACACACACCCACACACACACACAAGCACACACGCACTCGCACACGCACACACACTCACACACACACACACACACACGCACATACACACACACACACACACACACACACACACACACACACACACACACACAACACACACACACACACACCACACACACACACACACACACACACAAAAAAAAAAAAAAAAAAAATATGGGTGGCCTTAGAGGACGGAAAACCAGAGATCTGGTAGACGAACCAGGGAGAAAAGACTGGGAGTTAGAGCTCCAAAAAAGGGAGGAAGAGTGGGGAAGGAAGATAGTGGAGCTTGGTAAGAAAATGGAGGAGCGGATAGCTGAAGAGTGCAGGAAGTGGGAAGTACAGGTCTTAGCAGCAGAAGCTAGGATACAGTGCTTAGAAGAGAAACTGCAAAGCCTGAAACAGATTAGAGAGATAAATGACAATTCAGATGTGACATCAGGAAATTCAAAGTCAGGCACAGACAAGGGCATGGTAAGCAACAACGGAGACATACCGTACACGAAGGCCCTATCAGACCCACGTGGGGCCAGGGAAAAGACGATGAGCACACTGAGATCAAGCGACAGGTCTGAAGACAATGATGGAAATTCAAAGTCAGGCGCAGACAAGGGGATGGTAAGCAACAACGGAGACATGCCGTACACGAAGGCCCTATCAGACCCACGTGGGGCCAGGGAAAAGACGATGAGCACACTAAGATCAAGCGACAGGTCCGAAGACAATGAAGGTTTGTTATATGCAGAGATTCTAACAGCCAACTGCAGTAGCAAGGGACAGCTGGCCAGGAAAGACAGTCCACTGAGAATAGAAGTTTCGGATATGACAGGGACTGAAGGCAAGAACATGTCAATGGAAGGAAATAAAATGCCTCAGAGGAAGCAGATGGAAACTCAGTGGGAGGAGGAAAGGGCGAGGTCAGTCTTTGTGTACGGGCTCCAAGAAGCCAAGGGGGCCAACTTTGAAGAAATAAAAAAGGAGGAGAAGAAAATGATTGAAGGCATCATGAAAACAATAGGGGAGGGCAATATGACCCAGGTGACAAATTTTCAGAGAATTGGGTGGTTTGCGAGTGGAAGGATACGGCCTGTCAGAGTAACTTTCAAGGAAGAATCAGTTCGAATCAGGATTCTGCAAGAGAAAGCAAGACTGAGGGACAAAGAGGGGTACCAGAGAGTATACCTCGACCGCGACAGAACACAAGAAGAAAGGACTACACTGAAAGAGAGGGTACAGAGACGCAAGGAGGAACGAGAAGCAATGAAAATGAGCAGGACCCAGACACAGGAGGAAGGGCAAACACACCCCACAGAATCTCCCACCAAAAGACCCCACCCGCAACATTCCCAACGCAACTGAGCAACCTATACTACAACCCACTCACTGTTCCCTCTGCCACCAACCACCATATCACAAACCTCACCCAACAGCTGTCCCTTATGGGCATTCTGACCCCACCCCCAACAAACACATACCCCACCTACACACAGCCCCATATAGGCCCCACCAAGGCTCTCGCTCCCCCAACCCCAATATACTTGCATGACCACAATGATAGAAAAGAAACTAAAGGTTTGGTACACAAACGCGGATGGAATAACGAATAAACATGAGGAGTGGAATAAAAGAAATCAGTGAAAAATCCCCAGACATCATAGCAGTCACAGAAACAAAACTCGCTGAGACAATAACAGACACAATCTTCCCAACAGGATATCAGATCCTGAGGAAAGATAGAAGGAGTAGAGGGGGAGGAGGGGTTGCACTGCTCATAAAACACCAATGGGGATTTGAGGAAATGGAAGGCATGGACATGATTGGAGAAAGAGACTACATTATAGGTACAATTCAGTCCGGAGAACATAAAGTAGTCATTGGAGTGATGTATAACCACCACAGAACTGCAGGAGGCCAAGAGAGGAGTACGAAGGGAAAAAAACAGGGTGATGGTGGACACACTGGCTGAGGTGGCAAGAAGAGCTCACTCGAGCAGAGCAAAGTTACTGGTAATGGGCGATTTCAACCACAGGGAGATCGACTGGGAAAACCTGGAGCCACATGGGGGTCCCGAAACATGGAGAGCCAAGATGTTGGATGTGGTACTTGAAAACCTCATGCATCAACATGTCAGGGACACAACCAGAGAGAGAGGGGAGGATGAGCCAGCAAGACTGGATCTTGTGTTCACCCTGAGCAGTTCAGACATCGAGGACATCACTTACGAGAGGCCCCTTGGAGCTAGCGATCATGTGGTTCTGAGTTTTGACTATATAGTAGAGTTACAAGTGGAGAAGGTAACAGGAACTGAAGGGGACAGGCCAAAACTATAAAAGGGGGGACTACACAGGTATGAGAAACTTCCCGCAGGAGGTTCAGTGGGACAGAGAAATGGTAGGAAAATCAGTAAACGAGATGATGGAATATGTGGCAACAAAGTGCAAGGAGGCAGAGGAAAGTTTTGTTCCCAAGGGAAACAGAAATTAATAGGAAGACCAAAACGAGTCCTTGGTTTACCCGAAGGTGTAGGGAGGCAAAAACTAAGTGCAACAGAGAATGGAAAAAGGGACAGGAGGCATAGGACCCAGGAAAACAAGGAGATTAGTAGAAGAGCCAGAAACGAGTATGCGCAGATAAGGAGGGAGGCCCAGCGACAGTATGAAAACGACATAGCATCGAAAGTCAAATCTGACCCCAAACTGCTGTATAGCCACATTAGGAGGAAAAACAACAGTCAAGGACCAGGTGATAAGGCTGAGGAAAGAAGGTGGAGAACTCACAAGAAACGATCAAGAGGTATGTGAGGAGCTCAACACGAGATTTAAGAAGTATTTACAGTAGAGACAGGAAGGACTCTGGGGGGACAGACCAGATGGGGACACCAACAGGAACACACCAACAAGTGTTGGACGACATACATACAGATGAGGAGGAGGTTTAAGAAACTGCTAAGGGACATCGATACCTCAAAGGCAATGGGACCGGACAACATCTCTCCATGGGTCCTTAGAGAGGGAGCAGATATGTTGTGCGTACCACTTACCACAATCTTCAACACATCCCTGGAAACTGGGCAACTACCTGAGGTATGGAATGACGGCAAATGTAGTTCCCATTTTCAAAAAAGGAGACAGAAAAGAGGCACTAAACTATAGACCTGTGTCATTGACGTGTATAGTATGCAAAATTATGGAGAAGATTATCAGGAGGAGAGTGTGAGCACTGGAACGGAACAGGAGTATAAATTCCATCCAGCACGCCCGGATTCACGGAAGGCCAATCCTGTGTCACAAACCTTCTGAGTTTTATGCTAAAATAACAGAAGTAAACAAAAGAGAGAGGGGGGGTTTGATTTTGCATCTTCTTGGACTGCAAGAAGGCTTTGACACAGTTCCTCACAAGAGTTTAGTGCAGAAGCTAGACATCAGGCGCATATAACAGGAAGGGCACTGCAATTGGAATCAGAGAAATACCTGACAGGAGGCAACAACGAGTCCATGGTAGCGTAATGATGTATCACAGTGGGCAACCTGTGACGAGCGGGGTCCCACAGGGGTCGGCCTAGGACCAGTGCTTATTTTTGGTATATGTGAACGACATGACGAAGGGTAGACTCAGAAGTGTCCCTGTTGCAGATGATGTTAAGTTAATGGGAAATTAAATCTGATGAGGAACAGGCAGGACTATCAAGAGACCTTGGACAGACTTGAACCCACCTGGTCCCAGCAAATGGCCTTCTCGAATTTATCCTGCCAAATGCAAAGTCATGAAGATAGGGGAAGGGCACAGAAACCACAGACAGAGTATAGGCTAGGTGGCCAAAGACTGCAAACCCTCCTCAAGGAGAAGATCTTGGTGGAGTATAACACCGAGCATGTCTCCGGAAGCACCATCATCATGATAACTGCCTGCAGCATATGGGCGCCCCTGGCAAACCTAGAACAACATTTCCGACAACCTTAGTAAGGAATCATTCAAGACTCTGTACAACCGTGTATGTCAGGCCCATCTGGAGTAAGCAAGCACCTGTTTGGCACCCTCACTTGATAAGAGCACTCAAGAAACTCGAGAAAGTACAAAGGTTTGCAACAAGGTTTTAGTTTCCAGAGCTAAGGGGAATGTCCTATGAAGAAAGATTAAGGGCAAATCGGCTACGAACTGAGGACAGAGGGTCAGGGAGAGACAATGATAACGAGTGCATATAAAAATACTGCGTGAATAAGACAAGGTGGACAAGACAGGATGTTCCAGGGAGGGGACATCAGAAACAAGAGGCCCAATTGGAAGTCTTGAAGTCACAAATGAGTCAGAGGAGGATAGTAAGGAAGTATTTTTTCTTCAGTCATGAGTTGTAAGGGCAGTGGAATAAGCCTAGAAATAAGAAAAAAACCGTAGTGGAGGCAGGAAACCATAAGCTCAGTTTTAAGACGAGGTTTGATAAAGCTCAGGAGCGGGAAAGAGAGGGTCTAGTAGCAACCGGTGAAGAGCGGGAGGCCAGGAGCTAGGACTCCGACCCCTGCAACCACAAATAGTGAGTACAAATAGGTGAGTACACCCACACACACACCACACACACACATCCAAACCACTTGACACAAACACTTGACACAAACACGTACCACCAACCCCTTCCCTAACCACCCTCACCTTAGCCACCTACCCCTCCCCCAAACCCACCTAACCCTCCCCAAACCGTCTAAACCCCGCCCAACAACCTCCCTCTCTCCAATAACCATCCTCCCCCTCCCCCATAACCCATCCATCCCCTCTCCTCCCCAAAACCATCTAACTCCACTCCCCCCAACATCTCTACCCCTGCAATAACCATCCTCCTGCCCCTCCCGCACAACCATCCATCCCTCTCCTAACCATCCTATTCCCCTCCCCCTAACCAGGATTAGACAAGGGGCTCCAAGGAACGAATCTGAGAGGGAGGAATGGGAGATAGAGCTCAAAAAAAGAGGAAACTGGGGAAGGAGACTAGATGAGCTGGAAAGGAAGATGTAAGAGAGTAGAGCAAGCAGAATACAGAAGGTGGAAGCAACAGCCAGCAGCAGCAAAGCAATCAAGAATAGAGAGATTAGAAGAGGAGCTGAGACATTTGAAACAGCACGAGACAAAGATATTACATAGAAGTAGCCAATCGGCAATGGCTATACATCGAACACAAGACAACAGGTCCGAAGGAAGCAAGGAAACTAAACTGTATGCAGAGGTCCTGTCAAACCCACATGGGGCCAAAACAAAGACAGGGAGCACTCTAGGACAGAAAGAGAGGTTGGAAGACATTGAAGGAACTAAGGTACATGTGCAATGACCTACCAGATCCCTGTGGGGGCCAGAGGCAGTGAGCAGGAAGGATAAACCAAGAAGCATAGGGCCCATAACGAGGGAAGGAACTTGAAGGAAGGAACACTCGTCCACGGAAGGAACCTAAAACACATCATAGATGCAAATGGGAGTCCACAGAGTTGGGCGGTGAAAGGGAAGAGATCCTTTTTGTCTATGGGCTAGACGAACTAAAAGGGGAAACTTATGAAGAAACAAAGCAGGAGGAGAAAAAAGCGATTGAAGACATCATGAAGGAGGATAGGCGAGGGGGACATGAACCCATGTGGCAAAATTTTCCGGGAGAATGGGTGGTTCAAAAGAAAAGAAATCTCCTCTCAAAGTAATATTCAGGCAGAATCAAACAATCCGAACCAAGAAACCTGCAGGAGAAAGCACGCTGAGAGGCAAGCACGAGTTCCGGATTGGTGGTACCTCGACGAGACGAAACACAAGAACGAAAGGAAGACAATGAAGAGAGATTCCAAAACGAAAGGAGAAATGGGAGACATGAAAAAGGAGAGCAGAAAAACCCAGGAATCAAATGGAAGGACAAGCGCACCCCCCCAGAAACAACACTGCAGAAGGACTTCCATCCACGAACACCCCAAGGCAACGAACAATCCAAACCAACCATCACACACCGATCCCTCTGTCCACCCCCCACACCCTCACACACCACAGTTACAGTATTAGAACAGAGTTGAGGTTTGGTACACAAATGCAGATGGGATTAACGAATAAACATGAGGAAGGGCAAGAAAGAATCACTGAGAAGCACCAGCCATCATAGCAGTTTACAGAAACAAAAACTCATTGGAGACAATAACAGATGCAATCTTCCCACCAGATACCACTCATGAAAGGGGAAAGATAGAAGGGGCAGTGGGGGGGAGGTGGGGTGCTCTGCGCGTAAAAAACAGAATGGAAATTCGAGAAAATGGAAGGAATAGATGAGACGGGAGAAAGAGACTACATAGCAGGTACACTTCAGTCTGGGGGAACACAAAGTGGTCATTGCAGTTGTGTATAATCCACCACAGCACTGCAGGAGGCCAAGAGAGGAATATGAGAAAGAGAGGCAAACAGAGTATGTCGACAACAATGGTGGACACCCCCGACTTGCTGAGTGGCAAAGAGAGCTCACTCCAGCAGAGCAAAGTTCTGGTTATGGGGGTTTTCAACCACAGGGAGATGACTGGGAAAACCTGGAGCCACATGGGGGTCCCCGAAACATGGAGAGCCAGGATTTTAGGACGTGGTGCTTGAAAACCTCATGCACAACATGTTTACGGACACGACCAGAGTGAGAGGCGAGATGAACCAGCAAGATTGGACCTTGTGTTCACCCTGGGCAGCCTCAGACATTGAGGACATCAATATGAGAGCCCCCTAGGATCTAGCGACCACGTGGTTCTGTGCTATGAATACATAGTAGAGCTGCAAGTGGGAGAGAATAACAGGATAGAAATGGGAAAAGCCTGACTATAAAAGAAGGGGACTACATAGGGTTGAAGAACTTCTGCGGAGGTCCAGTGGGAAAGAGAACTGGCAGGAAACCCTTGTAAATGAAAATGATGGAATATGAGCAACAAATTGCAGGAGGCAGTTGAAAGGTTCATTCCCAAGGGCAAACAGTAACAACGGGAAGACCAGAACAACCCCTGGTTTACCCCGACGGTGTAAGGAGGCAAAAACAAAGTGCAATAGAGAATGAAAAATTACAGAAGGCAAGATAACACACGAAATAGGGGGACAGTCGCAGAGCCAGAATATACGCAACAGGTAAGGATGAGGCCAGCGACAGATGAAAATGAACAAAGCATCGAGAATCAAGACTGACACCCGAAACTGTATGTATAGCCACATCAGGAGAAATGACAACAAGTCAAAGACCAGGTGATCAGGATAAGGAACCAGAAGGAGGAGAACTCACAAGAAATGATCAGGAGGTTATGTGAGGCGCTGAACAGGAGATTTAAGGAAGTTTTTTACAGTAGAGACAAGGAAGGCTGTGGAATACAGGCACAGATGGGAAACACAAGAGGGAATATACCAACAGTGTTGGATTTCATACGAACAACTGAGGAGAGGTGAAGAAGCTCTTAAGTGTCCTTGACACCTCCAAAGGCGATGGGACCCGGACAACATCTCCCCATGGGTCCTTAATGGAGAAGGAGCAAGATGCTGTGTGTGCATCTAACCACAATCTTCAACACATCCCTTGACAACTGGGCAACTACCTGAGAAATGGAAGACAGCTAATTAGTTCTCCCATTAATAAGAAAAGGAACAGAAACGAGGCACTATACTACAGACATGTGTCTCTGACTGTATGAGTTGCAAAGACATGGAGAAATTATCAGGAGGAGAGAGTCCGAACACCTGGAAAGGAACAAGATTATAAATGAAAACCAAACCCACATGGGTTCAATGAAGGCAAATCTTGTATCACAAACCCCTGGAGTTTTATGACAAGGTACCAAAGTAAAGACAACGAGGGAGAGGGCTGGGTAGATGCGTTTTCCTAGACTTGCAGGAAGGCCTTTGACACAGTTTCCCCACAAGAGATTAGTGGCAGAAGCTGGAGGAATCAGGCAACGTAAAGGAGAGGGCCTGCAATGGATAAGGGAAATACCTGACAGGGAGGCTAGCAACGAGTCCATGGTACGTGAAGAGGTATTCACAGTGGGGCGCACTGTTACTAGCGGGGTCCCACAGCGGTCAGTTCTAGGATCAGTGCTTATTTTGATATATGTGAACGACATGATGGAAGGAATAGACTCTGAAGTGTCCCTGTTCGCAAGATACAGTGAAGTTATGAGAAAATTAAATCGGACCGAGGATGAGGCAGGACTGCAAAGAGACCTGGAGAGGCTGACATGGTGGTCCAGTAAACTGGCTTCTCGAATTCAATCCAGCCAAATGCAAAGTCATGAAATTGGGGAGGGGCAAAGAAACGCAGACAGAGTATAGGCTAGGTGGACAAAGACTACAGACCTCACAACAGGGAGAAAGAACTTTTGGGGTGACCATAACACAGAGCACATCACCGGAGGCACACATCAACCAATAACCGCCGCAGCGAACGGGCGCCTTGGCAAACTGAGAATAGCGATTCCGCGATACCTTAATAAGGAATCGTCAAGACACTGTAATCACTGTGTATGTTAGGCCATAACTGTAGTATGAGCACACATTCAGGAACTCCACACCTGGTCAAGCACGTCCAAGAATTTAGAGAAAGTAACAAAAGTTTGCAACAAGGCATTATCCCAGATCTCAAAGGGAAATGTCGTAACGAGGAAAGTTAAGGGAAATCGAACCTGACGACACTGGAGGACAGAAAGGAAGGGACAGGGAGACATGATAACGACATACAAGATACTGGCGGGGAATAGACAAGGTGGACAGAGATAGATGTTTCCAGAGAGGGGACACAGGGACAAAAGGGGTCACAACGTGAAGCTGAAGACTCAGACGAGTCACAGGGACGTTAGAAGTATTTCTTCAGTCATAGATTGTTAGCAAGTGGAATAGCCTAGCAAGTGAAGCAAGTTGGAGGCATGAACCTACTAGTTTAAAGAAGAGGTATGACAAAGCTCAGGAAGGCTTGAGAGAGAGAGATCCAGTAACGATCAGTGAAGAGGCGGTGCCAGGAGCTGAGTCTCGACCCCAGCACCACAATTAGGTGAGTACACACACACACACACATACACCCACACACACACATACACCACTCACAAAACCATAAACCACACACACACATACAACACACCACACACACACACACACACCACACACACACACACACACACACACACACACACACACACACACACACACACACATTACACCACACACACACACACACACACACACACACACACACACACTCCACATACACACACACACAACACACACCCACACCACACACACACACACACACACACACACACAGCACACAACATACATACACACACTACAAACCTCACTCAAGGAAGATCTTGGGGTGATTATAACACCAGGCAACAATCTCCCTGAAGTGCACATCAACCAAATAACTGGCTGCAGCATATGGGCGCCTAGCAAACCTCAGACAGCATGCCGACTCTTAATAAGGAAATCTTCAGGACCCTGGACACCGTTACGTTAGGCCCATATTTGGAGTATGCGGCAACCAGTTGGAACGCCACACCTACCAACACGTAAAGAAACTAGAGAAAGTGCAAAGGTTTTGCAAACAAGACCCTATAACCAAGGCTAAGAGGAATGTCCTTGCGAGGAGAAGGTTAAGGAAATCAACCTGACGCACTGGAGACAGGAGAGATAGGGGGCATGATAACGAACATACAAAATACTGAGAGGAATTGACAAGGATGGACAAAGACAGGATGTTCCACTGATGGGACACAGCAACAAGGGACACAGTTTGAAGTTGAAGACACAGATGAATCACAGGGATGATAGAGAAGTATTTTCTTCACCACAGAGTAGTCAGGAAGTGGAATAGTTTGGGAAGCGAATGTAAGTGGGGGCAGAATCCATACATAGCTTTAAAGCAGAGGTATGATAAACTCACGATGTCAAGGAGAGTGACCTAGTAGCGACCAGTGAAGAGGGGGCAGCAACCTCAACTAGATGATACATCTAGGTTAGTACACACACACACACACCATCTCTCTCTATCTCCTTCACACTGCTCTCGCGCTGTATAGCCCTTGAGGTTAGCCACGTCTTTCTGAATATAATAATAATCCTTCCACCTCTCCCTTCTCTCTCTTTCATTATCCATCACTCACTTTCTCCTCCTCTACCTCTCACTTTCCTCCTCTAATCTTCTCACTTTTGTCTCTCTCCTCCTTTCTTCTCCAACTCCTCTCCTGTCTCCTCAAGTCGAAACTGCAGTAGCCAAGGATAAGGGACCCAGAAATGAGGTAAACAGGCTGAAGGAAGTTACAGGGGTATTTGTCCAGAAAGATGCAGCTATGAAGCATGTGGAGGCCCAACGGGAACGGAAGAAGGTATAAACTATGCTAAGTCCATATCACATACCAATGGCAGGCCCAAGAGTGAAGGGGGATAGCAGCTTGGTTGCAGGTGGAGAGGGATAACCAAATGCAGTGACATGAACATGCCAACCAAGAGCTACAGGAAAAACAGGGAGAAAATGGCCAAGTAAGAATACAGAATCAGAGTTACAGGAGGAAAGCAATGGAGGAGAGGGTCAAGTCCGTGTTTTTATTTCATGGCTTCAGAGAGTGAGGGAAGGACACACACAGAAAGATGGAAGGCAGAAAGAAACGGAGACTGAGACAATCATCCACAGAAATAGGTGAAGAGGACCATGTCCGAGATTTTTCAGAGAAATAGGGAGAATATCTGAAGGAAGAAGACGACCGATCAAGCTGATTTTCAGGACAGAAACAGTGCTGAACAGGATCTCCAAGAGAAACCACGGTTGGAAGGCTCGGCAGAATATAGAAGGGTGTTCTTAGACCGAGACGAGAAACACAAAAGGGAATGACAGTGGCAGAGGGAAAAAGAGGACACAAAAGTGAGAGGAGCTGGAGGAAGACAAGGACAGAATCAGCAGGGACAACCAGAGGAGGGCCAGAGCAACAAGAAGCAATCAAATCACACAACAGAACCATCCCCAGGACCCCTACAACCAATCTGCTATCCCAACAAAACCAAAACCCACACCCACAGCTACCCTCCTAATACTCAGCTATAAGATCCCACAGTAACCTGCCAGTCCACCACACTCATTGACCCTCAAAACTCCAGTGTTGGAGAGGAAACTAAAGGTATGGTACACCAACGATGATGGAATAACAAATAAGTGGGTTGAGTGGCATGAAAAAGTCAGAGACATCACTGGATATCATACCACTCACAGAAACCTTAGCTCACAGGAAAGATAACAGAAGTCATCTTTCCAACGGGATTACAGATCCTGAAGAAAGACAGAGGGAACAGAGGGGGTGGAGGAGTGGTACTGCTGGTCAAAAACCAATGGGATTTTCATGAGCTGGAGAGAGGAGACAGTGGAAAAGCAAGAGATTGTATAGTAGGAATGCTTCAGTCTGGAGGTCCCAAGGTGGTAATTGGCAGTGATGTAATAACCCACCACAGAACAGCAGGAGGCCAAGGCAAGAGTAGATGAGAGTAACGGGAGCGAATGGTTGATGCGCTGCTGAATTGGCAAGCAGGCTTTAATGTGCGAAAGACGTCAAACTACAGATCATGGTTGACTTCCTACCACAAGAAAAATCGATTGGTAGAACTTGGAGCCACATATGTAAAAGAAATGTGGAGGCTAAGAATGAATGAGGTGTACTGAAAACTTCATATAACAACATGTAAGGGACAACTACCAGAGAGAGGAGAGAGGATGAACCCACGCACTGGAGCTAGTATCAACCTGAGTAGTGTCGATATTGAGGACACACATATAAAAACCGGCCTTGAGGCCAGCGATCATGTGTTAATAACGATTCCGAATGCCAACAGAGAGTTACAAGTGAAGGGGGGAATGTAAGAGTCCAACGAAATGAAACCAAATTCAAGAAGGTGGACTAGGCAGAAATGAAGAACTTTAACTTCCTGAAGCAGGGTTCATTGTACAGAGAACTTGGCAGGGAAGACAATAAACAAGATTGATGAATCAGTATATGAACACATAACAAGGAAGCTGAGGAGGGGTTTGTACCTACCCAAGGGTAATCACAGAATAATGAAAAAGCAGAATGAGCCCATGGTTCATCCAAACGTGCAGGAAGGCCAAAACCAAGTGTGTGCTAGGAATTGAATAAATATCGAAGAGCAAAGGACCCAGAGAATATGGAGAGTCAAACGTAGAGCCAAGAATGACTATGCATAGGTAAAGAAGGGAAGCCCCAACGACAATATGACATAGCAGCGAAATTCAAATCTGACCTGACCCGAAGCTGTTGTAACAGCACATGAGGAGGAAACAAAGTCAAGGACCAGGTAATCAGGTTAAGGAAGGAAGTAGGAGAGATCACAAGAAACGACTGCGAAGTCTGTGAGGAACTCAACATGAGATTCAAAGAAGTGTTCACAGAGGAGACAGAAGAGACTCCAGAAAGACAGAGAGGTGGGGTACACCACCAAATGTTGGACACAATACATACAACAGAGGAAGAAGTGAAGAGGCTTCTGAGCGAGCTAGACACCTCAAATTCGATGGGGCCAGATAACATCTCTCTATGGGTCCTGAGTGAGGGTGCAGAGGTGCTATGTTTACCCCTAACAACAATATAGACCAGTGTCACTGTCATGTATAGTATGCAAAGTCATGGAGAAGATTATCAGGAGAAGAGTGGTGGAACACCTAGAAAGAAATGAGCTTATCAACAACAGCCAACACGGTTTCAGGGACGGGAAATCCTGTGTCACAAACCTACTGGAGTTCTATGACAGGGTGACAGCGGTAAGACAAGAGAGAGAGGGGTGGGTAGATTGCATTTTCTTGGACTGTAAGAAGGAATTTGACACAGATCCACACAAGAGATCAGTGCAAAAACTGGAGGACCAAGCAGGGATAACAGGGAAGCCACTACAATGGATCAGGGAATACCTGTCAGGAAGGCAGCAGCGAGTCATGGAACATAGTGAGGTGTCAGAGTGGGCACCTGTGACGAGTGTGGGTTCCACAGGGGTCAGTCCTAGGACCGGTGCTGTTTCTGGTATATATGGACGACATAACGGAAGGAATAGACTCCGAAGTGTCCCTGTTTACAGATAATGTGAAGTTAATGAGGAGAATTCAATCAGACGAGGACCAGGAAGAACTACAAAGGAATCTGGACAGGTTGCAGGCCTGGTCTAGCAATTGGCTCCTGAGGTTCAACCGCACCATGTACAAAGTTGTGAAGATTGGGGAAGAGCAAAGAAGACCGCAGACGGAGTACAGTCTAGGGAGCCAGAGACTACGAACCTCACTCAAGGAAAAAGATGGCATTTCGCCATCTTAATAAGGAATCGTTCAGGACCCTGTACACCGTCTACGTTAGGCCCATATTGGAGTATGCGGCAACAGTTTGGAAATCACATCTAGCCAAGCACAGATGTTAAGAAGTATTTCTTTCGGTCACAGTAGTCAGGAAGTGGAATAGTTTGAGAGGCGATGTAGTGGAGGCAAGATCCATTCATAGCTTTAAGCAGAGGTATGATAAAGCTCATGGTGCATGGAGAGTGACCCAGTAGCGGTTTGTGAAGAGGCCGGGCCAGGAGCTATGAATCGACCCCTGCAACCACAACTAGGCGAGTACCCACACACACCACACACACAATCACACAACACACCACACACCACACACACACACACACACACACACACACACAACACACACACACACACATATGCACACGCGGTTCTGAGCTTTGAATACATAGTTGAGATATAAGTGGAGAGGGTAGCAGGAATTGCATGAGAGAAGCCAAACTACAAACGGGGGGCTACTCAGGCATGAGGGACTTCCTGCAAGAGGCTCAGTGGCAAAGTGAAATGGTAGGAAAATCAGTAAAGGATATGATGGACAATGTGACAACAAAATGCAAGAAAACAGAGGAGAAATTTGTTCCAAAGGACAACAGAAATGATGGGAAGACCAGAACGAGCTCTTGGTACACTCACAAGTGTAGGGAGGCAGAAACCAAGTGCTCTAGAGAATGGAAAAAAATACAGAAGACAGAAGACAAAACACCCAGGAAAATAAAGAGATTAGTCAAGGAATCAGAAGCTAATTTGCATAGATAAAGAAAGAGTCCCAGTAACAATTCGAATACGACATAGAACTGACAGGCAAGTCTGACCCGAAGATGTATAGCCACATCAGGAGAAAAACAACAGTCAAGGATCAAGTAATCAGGCTGAGGAAGGAAGGTGGAGAGCTCACAAGAAATGACCAAGAAGTATGTGAGGAGCTCAACATGAGATT
>NW_026464537.1:0-14087 GCF_026875155.1 Cherax quadricarinatus
CTAATATGTCGTGCCAAATAAGTAAAATTTTTTTTTGGTCAGTTAGCAAGAACTCTTTTAAAATTTTAAGTCCTTTCAAAATTTTTTCTTACTTTTTTTTAAGGTTTTTTTTTTTCTTTTATTTTAATGAAAAAATTAAATAATTTTGTACCAAAGAACCTTAAAAAACTTACTACCTTATTATAACAAGAGCATTATTAGCCTAATCCAACTAAATATATTTAGAAAAGTTTACAAAATTTAATAATACAAACATAATAAAAATATATTTTTCGTTAGGTTCAGAATGACTTTTGCAAATTATGTCATACAAAAACATGGGTTCGAATCCTTGGCTAGTGCAGTGTTGCTATTGATCAATACCACTTGTGGAAAATACTGTATATATTTTCCAGAAATACAGTAGTTATATGTAAATAGGTGGCTATATTGTATATAATAAAAATTATATTATCGAAAATGGGAAGAGGCTGCGCCTGCGCAGAAGACACTCGCCATTATTGTTTGAATTGAACAGAAAGTTAGTGAATAATAATAAGAATTTTTCGTGCTCTAGAGGTTAAAATTGGGCTGACACCTCTCAAATAGGAGGCGAAATTGTTGGATATGTATTCCTGCATAACTTGAGATATCAGGCGACTGGACAAGACAACTCCTGGAACCTCAGATAAGTCTGTGATGTTTGTAACTCTGGCCAGTGTTATTTTCATGTATAGACAGTGAGGTTTTTTGAGTATGATACACCTTGATCTCCAGTCAAATTGGTGAGTGATATTAAGATATATTCTCCTTCTGTTATGTATATGTGTATATATATAATCCTTTATTAATTTAATATACAGTCCACAAATTTATATATTTACCAAAATTCCTGGTGATGTATATTTCATTTATAATTAATAGGTCTAGAGCAACTTGTGGATATGACAGTGGTAGGTATCGAAGGGGGACATTTTTTTGTGACCTAGGTGTCCCAAATTCCTAACTCTGATAAATAATAATTATCTTTGTTATTTACTGTTATGTACATTGTGAGTTACATACAGATAAAAGCAAATTTCCACATTTAATTTGCCCGTTGGTCCTTCTTGAACAGGAGGTAATTAGTGAAGTCATTAATTAGTTAATTACTTAATAATTATATGTGAAATGACAGAAGGAGGTGGATGTTAAGTTCACAAATTTACTTAATGTGTAGTGGATTATAATTATTACAATATTAATTTTGATAAGCCAAGTCAAGTATGACTAAAAATTATATTAATGTGTATAATATTAATTTTGCTATGCAAAATTCTGGCAAGGATTTATATTAATTTGTGTAATATTAATTTTGATAAGCCAAGTTTGGCTAAAGGTTTGTGTTAATGCACATTTAAAATTATATTATAATTTTCTTGCATGTGTAATTACTAAGCTCAAGTAGCTAGGATTTATTCAAAGGTAAGTTGTATCAGCGTTGTAAGTTGTAATCAGTGTTATTAATTAAGTTGAATTTAATACATTGCATCATGGCTGAAAATTAGGAAATTAATATAGAAGACAAACATATGGAATATAGAGCAAAAGAGGCATCATTGCAAGCCAGAAAAGGTCATGTAACCAAGGCATATAATATATGTTTGGAATTAATGAATCAAGAAACTGTGAATACTGATGATTTAAAATTGTATTTAGATGCTTTGGGGAATAGATATGATTCATACAAATTATATTACAACAAATATGAAGGAGATTTATTATTAAACTGTGTAGATGAGACTGAAGTAGATCTTATGATTAATCAGTATTATGAATTAGAGGAAAAGATTCTTTCTTGTAAAAGTCAGGCCTTGAATAAATTAAAATGTGTAAACCAGACAGTTAATCAGTCTGCTCCAACTAATAAGATGTCTTTGCCAAAATCCCAGAATTATGTTTACCTGTATTTAATCCTGGAGAAAACTGGGAGGAGTTTTGGTCAATTTTTAAAGCAGCTGTGCATGATAGGAGTGATCTAGCTTGTGTAACTAAATTATTTTACCTCAAAGGACAGGTAAGAGGAGATGCTCACATACTCATACAAGCCTTTCCCAATGTAGATGACTCTTACAAGGAAGCAGTTGAGTTGTTGAAGGTCACTTATGGTAATATAGAACAAAGTAGGTTGGATCTAGTGAATATCATTGTTAATTTAAAATCTCCAGATCACACTTACAAAGGTTTACAGCAGTTTAGAGTTAAACTGGAGAGTACTCTCAAAACTTTATGTAAAAAATATAATCTGAAGGAATCAGACTGGTTATTGAGTGCCATGGTACAGAATAAATTAAGCTGTAAAACACGTGAATGATCTCAAAACAAATATCACAAAGGTTATTTTGGTCTTGAGGAAATAAGACTAGGTCTACAAGAATTAATTGTGCAGTTCCAGACAAGCCAACTGACTCATTTTAAAGATGCAACACATAATAACTCTGAGGTATCTGTCAAGTTTCACAAAGGGAAAAATTATCCCAATGGTAATAATCAAATTTCATTTCCTAAAAAGAGGTGTATAGGTGCATATCAAGTAGCAGGAATCAGAAATAATGATTCTCCACAAGGTAAGAAGAATAAGTACCCTCCTAAGTGTAGCCCAGTTAATAAGAAACCAGTCAAAGAAAAGAGAGATTGTCTTTTCTACAAGGGTACTCATTTTTCTAAGAATTGCAATGCATACAATTCATGGAATGATAAAGTTGAAAGATTGGAGGAACTTGACAGATGTATCAAGTGTTTAGGTAATCACAATGTAAAGGATTGTCATGCCAAATTAAACAATTGTTATCAATGCCACAAAGGAAGACACCATATAGTCATGTGTAAAGGTCTATATGATAATGTTGATAATAATGATAATATTGACAATCCTGACACAACAGTAGCTAATGTAAAAATTGCTGCTAATGTTAATAATGATGGTTTTGCGGAAGTAGCCTTGCCTGTGTTACAGGTAAAAATTGGTGATAAAAGGCATAAATCAAAAAATTATTTTTTTTTTATTATCACACTGGCCGATTCCCACCAAGGCAGGGTGGCCCGAAAAATGTAAGTGCATTATTGGACCAGGGATCCCAGCGTACTTTCATAAAACGTAAATGTCTTGATGGTGTGAAAGTACAGATGGGAGATCCCATAACTTTAACGTTATCTGGTTTTCTCTCGGATAAAAGGGCTTAATTGTATGACACTGTTTATGTAACTGTCAGGTTGGGCAATGAGAAAAAAGTGTTAATGCAGTAATTGTAGATAGACTTCCAGAGAAAATATCTACAGTAGGGCTTAGTAAAGCTACGGAAAGACTTTCACATAATGTAAATTTAGCACCTTCTGGTGTAAGTGATGATTCTGTAGGCCCAATAAATATTTTGATAGGTAGTGACTATTATGCCTCCTTTGTAAAGGGTATGGTAAAGAAATGTGGTGTCACCCTTTCGAAGACTGCAGGAGGCCATGTAATGTATGGTAGGATTCCTCGTAATAATAATTCATGACTAGAGGAAACTACAAATATCATAACTGTGTGTCTTACTCATGAAATCGTGCCCCAGTATAATTCTTCCATAGAGGATAGTGTTGAGCCAGTGCATAAATTGTGGGAATTAGACAGCATTGGAATAAATGTAAATGAAGATAGTCCAGACGATTCTTTCACTCAAGAACAAAACCTGAGAGATGTAAAATTTGAATCTGGACAAAACTGGGTGCGACTTCCGTGGAGACTGAACCATCCAGAATTGCCCACTAATTACAGAATGGCATATGGACAGTTAAAGGCTCAGCTCCGCAAACTGAGTAAGACACCAGAATTGTTAACTGCCTATAATGATATAATTGCTGAGCAGTTAATTAATAAATTTATAGAAGAGGTACCTCCTGAGCAAGCCAAAATTTATGGTCACTATTTGCCACATCACGGAGTGAAGAAGGATTCTAAGACCACTCCTCTGAGAATTGTGTTTAATTGTAGTGCCAGGAGTAACAAAAATGTACCTAGTTTAAATGACTGTTTGATGACAGGTCCGTCGTTGACGGAAAAATTAGGAGATATTAAATTTCAGGATGAAGAATTATGCCTTTACGGCTGACATAAGTAAAGCTTTCCTAAGAGTGGGTTTACAAGAGGCTGACCGGGATTGTACCTGCTTCTTATGGCCTGAGAATCCTAGTGACCTACTTAGCCCTCTGAAAACCTTTCACTTTAAGAGTGTATTATTTGGTGCTACATCCAGTCCGTTCCTACTTCAAGCGATGATAAATGCACACCTTAAACGTATGGGAAGTCCATTGAGTAAAAAAATGAGTAAACAATTTTATGTGGACAATTTCCTGGGTGTGACATCAACTGAAGAGGAACTGTTAATGACTTACGGAGAGGCTAATAAAATAATGCAAAGTGCAAATATGCCTCTGAGGGAATGGAATAGTAATTCGTCCAAATTAAAGGACAAAATAAGTAAAGATTACCCTGGGGATGAAGTGCCAAAATGTAGTAATGTATTGGGTTTAACTTGGGATACTGAGAGAAATTTGTTAATGTTAAAACCTTATAATTGCAGTATGCCCAGTAAATTAACTAAGAGAGTCTTGCTTGCTGAAGTTTCCAAATATTTTGATCCACTAGGTTTAGTGTCACCACTTACTATAAGAGGGAAATTATTAATACAGGAAGCACGGAAACTTAAATGTGCTTGGGATAAAATTCTACCTGAGGAATTCATTAACAGGTGGGATGAACTAATTGGTGATTATGAAAAAATTACAATGTTGGAGTTCCCATGACAGGTGGCCAACCCAAATGGAAAAATGTACTCCTCATTTTTTGTGATGCTTCAAAATTGGCATATGGAGCAGTTGCTTACCTTCAATTTAATAGTGTTATTTCTCTTGTTATGTCTAAGGCTAAAGTGTCTCCAATTAAATCACGTACCTTGCCTCAGTTGGAATTAACAGCCATTTATGTAGGTGTCAAATTAGCTAATTATATATGAAATAAGTTGCAGGAGATAAATATTAGCGACACTGTAATTTGGTCTGATAATGAGGTATCCTTACAATGGATTCGTAATGGAAACAGTAAAATTGTGTATGTACAAAACAGTGCCGCTGAAATTAATCAGATGCAAGAGAAGTATAATAGTTTGGGTCAGCATATGTTAACATTTAATCATATACCTGGTGAGGAGAAACCAGCTTATTTCTTGTCTCGAGGTTTACCTTATGCTAAATTTGTAAATGCTGTATCATGGTTTAAAGGACTGAGCTGGTTGGTAAATAAAGCTAATTGGCCTGTACAAAAGGCATATATTGCTCCTGTTGAAATTACTGTGACCACCGCTCCAATAGTTTGTCCTTCCTTAGCCATTGATATAAATAGGTATTCTTCTTTACCCAAACTAATCAATGTAACTAAGTTGGTGTTTAAATTTCTAAACAAGATGAGTATCTCATATAAGTTTTCACATCCTCTTGAATATTGGATAAAGAGGGTACAAGAAGAAATCTATGGAAATGAGATTAAATTGATGATGGAAAGAAAAATTGTGAAAGGTTCCATAATATTGAAATTGGGGCTGTATTTAGAGAACAATGTAATTAGGTGCAGAGGTAGGTTACAAAATGCTGAATTAGGTGATAATGCTACACACCCTATCTTACTGCCCAAAACTCATCATCTAACAAATTTAATTGTTTTAAATGCCCATAAAAATGTAATGCATGGTGGGGTACAAGATACCTTAAATTGTATTAGGGAAACTTTCTGGATTCCAAAAGGACGGCAAAGTGTAAAAAGGGTGATTAAATCTTGTGTAATATGTCGCCGTGTGGATGCCAGATCCTATATGTACCCTGGTCCTCCACCATTGCCAAATGAGCAATTTAAGTCATTTAGCAACGAACTCCACCCGGCCGCAGTGTGGAAAATACTGCATACATTTTCCAGAAATACAGCAGTTATATGTAAATAGATGGCTATATTGTATATAATAAAAATTATGCTATCGAAAATGGGAAGAAGCTGCGTCTGCACAGAAGACACTCGCCATTATTGTTTGAATTGAGCAGAATGTTAGTGAATAATAAGAAGAATTTTTCGTGCTCTAGAGGTTAAAATTGGGTGACACCTCTCAAATAGGAGGCGAAATTGTTGGATGTGTATTCCTGCATAACTTGAGATATCAGGCGACTGGACAAGGCAACTCCAGGAACCTCAAATAAGTCTGTGATGTTTGTAACTCTGGCCAGTGTTATTTTCGTGTATAGACAGTGAGGTTTTCTGAGTATGATACACCTTGATCTCCAGTCAAATTGGTGAGTGATATTAAGATATATTCTCCTTCTGTTATGTATATGTGTATATATATAATCCTTTATTAATTTAATATACAGTCCACAAATTTATATATTTACCAGAATTCCTGGTGATGTATATTTCATTTATAATTAATAGGTTTAGAGCAACTTGTGGATATGACAGTGCCTCTTCCTGTGGGTTAGCGGGTTAACAGCAACGGCAGCAGCGACTTCCAAGCTCCGTACTTTTCTCCAACTATCAGAGCTACAAATGCTCCTATGATGACCTAGTTACAAGCAAAACTGCACTACCCAACGTAGCACCCAGAATGACCAAAGATTACCAACAGTGAAACCTACAAATCGAAAATAATAGAGATCAAAGGAAGACTGCCCACAAACCGAAAGCAACACCCAGCTGCCAGCTGAACAACGTAACCCTAAGCTTTGTATAACTACAACTTCTTCTTAACTACAACAATGTAGTATTATGAGGCGCAATCTAAGAGGAAACAGCACCAAGGCCAGCAAGAAAACACCGAAAAATCAACTATTCAACAAGTGTAGCCAGGAGGACGCTGGCCCAGCAACCACCCCACTCACCACCGCTCAAGGCCTTACCACAACAATAACAACAAACATGGCTGCCACCAGCCCATCCTCCCCTCTCTTCCCCCGGATTCAACCTACCAATAGTCTCTCAGGTATGACCAACGATCCAGATCCCCTAAAAAACATGCATCTCCAATTTAGTTATTGAAAATATGAATCTTTCGAGAGACACTAACAAAACAAGACACCAGGATGACACAACTCGAGAACAAAATCCTCAGTCTTGAACAAAATTTTATCAACACCAGGAAGACTAACTGTGACAAGACCATCCAAGCAGTCGTAGATAGCCATACCCAACAAATAATATCTCTAAAACAAAGGTTGAAGAAGCGTAAAAGAATGGAAGAACAACTTAGATAACCAGTTCAGTGACTACTTTGCTCTCCAAAAGAATAACTGAGCAAGATAAACATCGGACGCAGTAATAGTTAACAGTTCACTTTTTCCCAGTGATATGAACCAAACAAACAGTAAAGAAATTACTCTGCAGACATAAAGGCCCAAAAACAAGTGTTATTGTACCAGAGTCAGAAATAAAGAAGCCAGGTTACTAGGATCCCATGGTAGAAAAAGTGTTATGCTTAGATTCCACTCACATGACAGGAAAAAAGACTTAATTAATCCCATCTATTAAAGTAAAGAAAGAGGTATACATAAACGAGTGTCTTCCCAAAAAAAAACGTCAGAACCTCCTTATAGAGTCAGAAAATTTAAGCGGGAGAATAATGACACAATACACCAATGCTTCACACGAGATGGGAAAATTCTTGTTAGGAAAACAAATGTGGGTCAACTGTACACAATAACAAAACGAGAATGATCTATCACGATTTCTCAGGGATACTAATCTTACAGAGCATAACTAAACAATGTCCAACCTAAAAGCCTACGCAGTGTAGTGAATGTTTTGCTCCATTATTGTTCAAATTTCATTGTACAATCTCTTAGTAATTAAATAATCAACTACCTCATTTTGTGATTTTACTAGTAAGCATAAGTCACCTTATGTAATTTTCTTATTTACTATTGTTTGCTTAAACATTAGCTGAACTGATACTTTCTCTGTCCATATTATTACATCATATTTTTTTAAATACTATCAACTGATATTACTAAAATTAATAATTATCATTTTTACTATAATTTCAATTTACTCTTAACATTTTTGACATTTAATAACCATTACTTGTCTAATTACCTTTACCTGTTTTAATACCACATTTACTATCATAGAGTACTCTTAATTACCTTGTGCTGCCTTTATAACCTCTAGTATAACTACCAGTGCAATATGAATGAAATAAACATTACTTTTCGCTTTTGTAATCATTATTACTTACTAAAATTTAATTAAACACCATATTTACAACCAGTCAATTTTACTTTTGTACATTAAACATTATTTTATACTTCCCAAACTTTTTGTGCCAAATTTTCAAGTTTGTATATTCAACTCCAACCTTTATATTATCCTTTGTACCTGTGTACCTGTGTACCTGTGTACCTGTCTACCATCTTACTATCATATTATAACCAAGACATTACCCTGTCATTTTTTACTATTATTCTTTTGGTACTTTAATTGTGAATTATATTTTGTCAATTTAAATCTAGTTATACTCCTGATTCTTGTCAACAATCTATCCCAGACTCTAGTGCAATTGCAAGTACCATTTCAATTTGTTTTTTTTATATTATAATTTAAAATTATAATTCCTACTCTAAGATTGTTTTCATATCTTAGTGACTATATTGTGTGTGCAATTAGAGTATATTTCAATTATATTATTGTTCAAGGACCTTAACTAACTTTTGCTAACTAGTACCAACTACCTCATATATTTTTTTTTCTACTTTTTTTTCTTTTGCTCCCTTTTAATTGTATATTTTATCTTGTAAATTTTAAATCTAGTTATACTCTAATTCTTGTAAACAACTTATATAACACCTTAGTGCAATTACAATTGAGAGTCTTGTGCCTTTTTTATATTATTAGATTAAACCAGTTGTACTATAGTCAATACCAAATTCATTATATTAGACCATATTGCAATTACTAGTGAGAGATTTGGTGCTATTTTTAATTTGTTTTGGGTTATATTATTAGATTAAATCTAGTTGTACTATAGCTCATTCTAGCTCAAAACATAGACTCCACAAAAGTCATTAAAATTAGACCTTAGTGCAATTATTTGATTACCACTTATTGTTTCACCACAACTTATATTAGTCCCTTTTATATTATAATTTTTATATTATAATTCAAAACTTTAAAGAATTACCTTTATTAAAGTACTACCTACTATCAAAATTCCCAAGCTCCATTATTTGATCATCACTTTGTTTTGTTCACCACAAATTATTTAGTCCCTTTTATTTGTCTCCTTTATTTTAGCTTTAAAAAACTACCTTAGCTCATTATTTTTACATTTGTTAAATAATTAAAGGTGCTATTTTTTTTTAGTTTTAAAGAATATTTACTTTATTTTTTATTTAAATTCTAACTATAGATTCACTACAAATCTTATGATTACAAGCATTGATCCTGATACCAACCTCTTATTTAATGATTAAATGATTCAAACAGTTACTGTAATTACTACACAGCAGAACAATAAAAGGGCACTTCTCAGAGCCAACAACAACATAACTATTTTTAACTCAATATCAGATCTTTAAGCAAGCATTATGAGACCTCCTAGCATTACTAAATTCCTTGCATGCCAAATGTCCATCATTATATTAACTGAAACCTGGCTAAAGCCTGATACTACAGATGTCTATGCCCTTCCTGGTTACACAGCCATACACAACTGTAGGCCAGACCAACAAGGGGGGTGGCACTGCTATATACTAAATCAGACCAACTAGAAAAGTATCACTAATACTTGCACAAGGGATGAACATGGAATATATAATAGCTAAATTAAATCCAAAAAACCTACAAAAACCTCTCACAGTGATAAACATCTACAGAGTTCCACAATCAAACATTAGCCAATTTAGTCAAACCTAGGAAGTATGATAACCGATCACGCATGAAAAAGATCAATTACTACTCTCAGGGGACTTCAAATATAAATCTCCTGCAAGACCAGGACCCACACGTTACTGAATTCACAAACACAATGATAAATGCATGTTGCTACCAACAGTAACAAAACCTACAAGATTACAGAGACTAGTGTTTCCCTACTTGACCACATCTGGACCAACACCATATCCCCTTTAAAATCAGGCATAAATTTCAGATAATACCACAGACCACTACCCTACTTTCCTCATAACAACTCTTTGGGAAAATACCCCAAGACACTACTAAAGTCACCTTCAAAACTTCACAATGAGGCAGCCATTAATAACTTCCCCAATAGCAGTAACAAACATTGACTGGCACACTGAGCTAGAAATCTATACAGATATTGACGAATGTTTTTAAAAATTTTCTAAAAAAGACCCAATCCTTTATAACAAGCACTGCCCTAAAAAAACTAAACAGATGACAGCTAAGAGACTGAACAGTCCCTGGCTAACACCCAGCATTCTCAAAAACCATAAATGCAAAACACCGATATGAAAAACATACAGAATGGGTCACATAACCAGAGACCAAACAAAACGTTACTCGTCAATCCTAAAACCCGCCTGATAAGAAGGGCAAAAAAATTGTATTATGAGAACAGATTATCCAACTTTCGAAGTGATATAAAAAAGACCTGGAAGACCCATCAGAAATTCTGGGAACAAAAAAGATATCACGACATAGCGAAATAAATTAGCAAAATCAATGAACCCCAACTCCCCCAACAGAAACAGCAAACAGACTCAATAAATTTCTTCTCCACTATAGGTCAAAAAACCCTTTCCAAAAAAATCCCCAAACTCAGATACCCCACCAAATGACTACCTCACTGGCAACAAACCCCAACACACTGTTCCTAGCTCCGACTAACCCATACGAAGTCTCCTTATTATCAACGGCACTGAAAAACAAGGCAGGAGATTTAAATACCTTACCACCCTTTATTTACAAAAAAGCGTCACAAGTACTATCACCAATCATTTCAAACACTCTTTAACAAATCCATTGAGTCCTCCACCTTTTCTACAGTTCTCAAAATAGCAAGGGTCACCCCGATCCATAAAGGAGGGGACCAAACAAGTTGAATAACTATAGGCCAATATCCAATTTACACCCTCTCTCAAAAATCTTCGAAAAATTAATTCATAAACGAATCTACTCCTACCTCATCTCCCAAAACATTCTCAACCCCTGCCAATTTGGATTCAGGCCTAATAAAAATACTAATGATGCTAAATTTTACACATGCTAGAACATATATACCACTGCAATAGAGAAAAAAGAAGTCCCACTGGGGATCTTCATTGACTTACGTAAAGCTTTTGATACAATGACCATACTTGCTCCACGTAAAAATTGTCACACTATGGTATTAGAGGGCACTCCCTCAACTACCTCAAATCTTACCTCAGCAACAGAAGCCAATATTTTGTACGCAAATGGGGCAAGCTCTTCCGCACAACCAATTACAGTTTGGTGTCCCACAAGGAAGTGTCCTTGGCCCTCTTCTCTTTCTCCTATACAAATTACCTACCAAATGCTTCGCAATTACTCAAACCCACACTTTTTGCAGATGACACTACTACGTTCTTCTCTCACCCGAGCCCAGTCACGCTAACCAATACTGTAAACACCGAATTACAGAAAATTCCCACCTGGATGAGGGCTAACAAACTTACACTAAACATTGACAAAACCTACTTTCATTCAGTTTGGTAACAGAGCTACAGATGTACCTCTTAACATAACAATAAACGGATCACCTATCACAAAGCTAACAGAGGGAAAATTCTTAGGAATCCACCTCGATAATAAACTCAAATTTCATACACATATACAACAAATTTCTAAGAAAATTTCCAAGACTGTAGGCATACTATCGAGGATACGGTACTATGTTCCACAGTCAGCCCTCCTGGCCCTTTATCACTCTCTTATTTACCCCTATCTCACTTATGGAATTTGTGCATGGGGCTCAACAACAATTAACCATCTCAGACCACTAATTACCCAACAAAAGGCTGCAGTTAGAATGATAACAAATTCTCACTACAGACAACACACTCCACCAATATTCAAAACACTCAACCTACTCACCATACAAAACATCCATACTTACTATTGCACCTATTACATACATAGAACACTTAACTCTGATATTAAACCCTCCCCTCAAACATCTCCTTGCCAACCTCAACAGAACACATGACCATAACACAAGGCACAGATCACTCTTGATGTTTCCCCGTGTCCACTCACGCTATGCAAAAACTCAATGCACATAAAAGGCCCTAAAATCTGGAATTCATTACCTGTAAATATAAAAGAAACACTACCTGTTTATAAATTCAAGTCTCTTCCCAAAGATCACTTATTTTTTATTATTTTTTTTATTATCACACTGGCCGATTCCCACCAAGGCAGGGTGGCCCGAAAAAAAAAAAAACTTTCACCATCATTCACTCCATCACTGTCTTGCCAGAAAGGTGCTTTACACTACAGTTTTTAAACTGCAACATTAACACCCCTCCTTCAGAGTGCAGGCACTGTACTTCCCATCTCCAGGACTCAAGTCCGGCCTGCCGGTTTTCCTGAACCCCTTCATAAATGTTACTTTGCTCACACTCCAACAGCACGTCAAGTATTAAAAATCATTTGTCTCCATTCACTCCTATCAAACACGCTCACGCATGCCTGCTGGAAGTCCAAGCCCCTCGCACACAAAACCTCCTTTACCCCCTCCCTCCAACCTTTCCTAGGCCGACCCCTACCCCGCCTTCTTCCACACAGATTTGATACACTCTTGAAGTTATTCTGTTTCGCTCCATTCTCTCCACATGTCCGAACCACCTAACAACCCTTCCTCAGCCCTCTCGACAACAGCTTTTGTAATCCCGCACCTCCTCCAAACTTCCAAACTACGAATTCTCTGCATTATATTCACACCACACATTGCTCTCAGACATGACATTTCCACTGCCTCCAGCCTTCTCCTCGCTGCAACATTCATCACCCATGCTTCACACCCATATAAAAGCGTTGGTAAAACTATACTCTCATACATTCCCCTCTTTGCCCCCAAAGGACAAAGTTCTTTGTCCCACAGACTCCTAAGTGCAACCACTCACCCTTTTCCCCTCATCAATTCTATGATTCACCTCATCTTTCATAGACCCATCCGCTGATACGTCCACTCCCAAATATCTGAATACATTCACCTCCTCCATACTCTCTCCCTCCAATCTGATATCCAATCTTTCATCACCTAATCTTTTTGTTATCCTCATAACCTTACTCTTTCCTGTATTCACTTTCAATTTTCTTCTTTTGCACACCCTACCAAATTCATCCACCAATCTCTGCAACTTCTCTTAAGAATCTCCCAAGAGCACAGTGTCATCAGCAAAGAGCAACTGTGACAACTCCCACTTTAGTGTGATTCTTTATCTTTTAACTCCACGCCTCTTGCCAAGACCCCCCGCATTTACTTCTCTTACAACCCCATCTTTAAATATATTAAACAACCACGGTGACATCACACTCCTTTTCTAAGGCTTACTTTTACTGGAAAATATTTCCCTCTTTCCTACATACTCTAAAATTGAGCCTCACTATCCTCGTAAAAACTCTTCACTGCTTTCAGTAACCTACCTCCTACACCATACACCTGCAACATCTGCCACATTTCCCCCCTATCCCCCTGTCATACGCCTTTTCCAAATCCATAAATGCCACAAAGACCTCTTTAGCCTTATCTAGATACTGTTTTACTTATATTTTCAAATGTAAACACCTGGTCCACACACCCCCTACCTTTCCTAAAGCCTCCTTGTTCATCTGCTATCCTATCTCCGTCTTACTCTTAATTCTTTCAATAATAACTCTACCATACACTTTGCTAGGTATACTCAACAGACTTATACCCCTATAATTTTTGCACTCTCTTTTATCCCCTTTGCCTTTATACAAAGGAACTATGCATGCTCTCTGCCAATCCCTAGGTACCTTACCCTCTTCCATACATTTATTAAATAATTGCACCAACCACTCCAAAACTATATCCCCCCCTGCTTTT
>NW_026464538.1:0-12890 GCF_026875155.1 Cherax quadricarinatus
AAAAAAAAAAATTTTCTATAACTAACCTTTTCCCACCAAACGTCTAATCTTTTCCCAAACCCATCAAGATTTTTGCTTCAGATTCTTCAGGCTTCGGGGCGGCATAAATTGAGAGGCGTGCGCTGCCATGCGAGGGCGTGCCCGCCATGCGAGGGGCGTGCGCCGCCATGCGAAGGGCGTGCGCCGCCATGCGAAGGGCGTGGGGCCGCCATGCGGGGGGCGTGCGCTGCCATGCACACGGGTGACATCGAGCACAGATGCGACAGTGGTAGATTGTGTGTGTCCAGCCAAGGCGTTTCATTATTTGGTCATTTTAAAAAAGATGTCACAGGGCAAGTCTTGTTGCTTCCAGCAGCAAAATTTAAATTTGTATTTCGTGTCACTGAGACATAGTACTGTGCTACTGTTTCCTACTTATAAATATCTTGAAAGTACATAGTACGTAAAAATTCTCTCTTTTTCTCCTCTCTCACCTCTTTTTCTCGCCCCCTCTTCTCTCTCTCTCCTCTCTCTCCTCTCCCCTCTCTCCTCGTCCTCTCTCTCTCTCTCTCCTCTCCTCTCTCTCTCTCTTTCTTTCTCCTTCCCTCCCCCACGTAGCTCCCCAACAAATCCGTCGGTGCGAGCCCTCTGCAGGAATAACCCAGTTAAATTTGGCTTATAGCAAGGCCGGCTGACTCCCAGAGATGAGGGTTCTAAGTACTGAATACGACAGGTGTTCTGCCTACCTTGTTTCATCTCCTCTACAGACGTGTTTATCTGGCATGCTAGTGAATGTGTGGTGTGCGTGTGCGTGTGCGTGTGCGTGCGCGTGCGTGTGGTGTGTGTGGTGGGGGGGGGGGGGGTTGTTACTGTAGTTGGTTTGTTGTGGTTTTATTGGCTGTGGGAGATTTTCTTTGTTGTTCTGTTATTATTCTTCTGGTGTTTTTTCCACTCGCCATGGCAGATAACTTGCCATTATCTTGGTCAAACATGCTCTTTTCAGTGGTAAAACATTAGATAGGTGGCGAAAGCCACTGCTGCTGCCTAAAATTCATTCTTTGCATTTGACTGAAGAATCCTGCCGTGCAGGCGAAACGTTTCAACATTAAAGACACCCAAATATTGCACATGTGTCTTACACATCATTTAAAAGTTAAGATACCTGTTGATCCTATGGTTGACCCCTGTGGTTCACCCTAGGTTTGATCCCTATGGTTAACCCTGATGTTCACCCTGGATTTGATCCCTATGGTTAACCCTGATGTTCACCCTGGGATTGATTCCTATGGTTAACCCTGATGTTCACCCTGGATTTGATCCCTATGGTTAACCCTGATGTTCACCCTGGGATTGATTCCTATGGTTAACCCTGTGGTCAGCAGCGACCCCTAGCTTACCTGTGCAACGTATAGGGCCTTTATCCAAGAAATTAGAGCTACCTTCAACTTCTTAAGGGTCAAGCCTGATTACTTCCAGTTCCCCAGGCGCTGCCTGCCCCTCCGGGTTTTGTGCTATCTGTTCTTTCTATAGTCTAATGGCAACGCGCTTAGTTCTTCAGCACCTCTTCACAGATCATTCTCCTTACCCGGAAATTAATTTCGTTAAGAACATAAAAAACAAGAATGGAGGAACACTGTTAGGTAATAAGACAAGTGCAACTAATGTGACCTTTTACTGTGGCAACGTTTCGCTCTCCAGAAACTTTGTCAAGCTGTTACATATATTACAAAGACATAAAGCGTGTATAATGTGTTCTTGTATCGTTTGTAGCAGCTTGACAAAGCTCCTGGAGAGCGAAACGTTGCCTCAATAAAATGTCACATTAGTTGCATCTGTGTTCGTTTTACCTTCATTTTCTCGTTATTTCTACCATTATTATTGGAGGAAGACTGTAGGAAGCCACCTGGTCCATCACACCAATGATATACAATACCGACAAATTGATGAATCATACACATGTGCAACATCTGGATATCTTTAATTTGCAAAGGTTTCGTCAACCAGAGGGTCTATCAATATAACACAGAGATGTGAATACAACAAAGGTATATAATACCGACAGGTTTAACGAATTATATACCACTTTTATATTCACACTGTCAGACACTGCAACACAAACGGTATTTTGGTACAAAGAACCCTCTACAACCTTTTTTGCCTGACCACTAGTGGTTGGATTTGAGAGGGACCTGCCCAGTAGGCTCGCTACACTGTCTCTTAATTAAAGACATTCTTACTTCTGCTAGCGTACCGCCTTTTCTGTCGTGGAAGATTCTCTCCATCTTCTCACCTTGACAGTACGTCCCCCGCCTAATGCTTCAGCTTCATATTGTTCCAGACTGTGGAGCAGAACTATTCCCCAGGCTGAGGACTGACCACCTCAAAACTATACTACAAGGGTGACGGACTGATTCCATCGTGACTTCATTTCCCACTGCTTCCCCTGCCTCCTTTCTGTATTCGACTGAAGAAGCCTACCATGTAGGCGAAACGTTTCAGAATAAACGTACCTTTCTTGTTCGCCCCCTCCATTCTCAGGAATTTCTTAATTCGTTCGCTGTTCTCAGTAGGTACCACGCTAGTTCTTTTTGTTCTCCTGGGTGCCACGCTACTCTTCTTTTCCCAGTGGTGCCACGCTAGCTCTCTTTTCATAGGTACCACGCTGTTTTTTTCTGTTCTCGTAGTCCCAAACCTGTTCTTCGTTTCGTGGGTGCCAAACCTAGCTCTCGTTCTCAGAGGTGTCACGTACTCTTCTGTTCTCAGTAGGTGCCACGCATTCTTTTTTCCGTATGTACCACGCATTCTTCTGTCCAGTGGTACCACGCTACTCTTCTGTTCCAGTAGGTACCAAGCTGCCTTCTGTTCTCATTGATACCACCTAGCTCTTCTTTTCTCAAGGTCCCACGCATTTCTTCTGTTCTCATAGGGGGGCCCCACGCTAGCTCAGCTCATGGGTCCCCAACGCAGTCTTCGTTTTCAGTAGGTGCCACCTAGCCCGTTTCTCAGAGGGCCCACTAGCTTCTTTTTCCAGTAGGTCCCACGGTAGCTCTGGTCTCAGTAGGTCCCCACGCTAACCTTTTTTTCCGATTCCACGCTGTTTTTCTGTTCCCGTAGTGCCACCTAGTTCTTCTGTTTCAGTGGGTGCCCGCTAGCCCTTTTGTTCAGTAGGTCCCACGCAGTTCTTCTGTTCTCAGTAGGTCCCACCTAGCCTTTTTCCAGTGGTGCCAGCTACCTTCTTTTCTCAGTAGGTGCCACGCTGTTTTTGTTCTCAGTAGGGCCACGCAGCCCTTCTTTTCCCAGTAGGTGCCACGCTACCCTCTGTTCTCAGTGGGTCCACCAGCCCTTTCTGTTCCATAGGTCCCCACGCTAGCCTTCGTTCTCAGTAGGTCCACGCTAGTCCCCTGTTTCAGAGGTGCCACGCAGCCCTTCTTTTCCAGTAGTGCCACGCTAGTCCTTCTGTTCTCAGTAGGGCCACCTAGTCCTTCTGTTCTCATGGTGCCACACAGCCTTGTTCTCAGTGGGGCCCACGTAGTCCTTCTGTTCCGTAGGGGCCACGCTATCCTTCGTTTCATAGGTGCCACGCTAGTCCTTCTGTCTCAGAGGTGCCAAACGCTAGTCCTTCTGTTTTCAGTAGGTCCCATGCTAGTTTTCTCCGTTCTCCAGAGGCCAAGAAAATTAAAAGGGGAATTTCCAAAAATTATACCTGGGCAGCGATGGGAAAAAGTTGTTTACGACAGTAGACGCCGGGGAAAGGGGGGTTTTTAAAAAATTTTATTTATCCTGCTGATCCCCTCTCTCTTCTCTCTCTCTCTCTCCTTTTTCTCTCCCCCTCTCCGACACACACAACCACACACACAAACACACAAAACACGGGCCAGGAGCTACGACTCGAGCACTGCTATAAGAAATACACGAATACCCACAAAGCCCCCCGGGGGCCATAGAGCTGATCCAATGTGATATTTAAAAAATTCCTGGATCAAGATTATTATTTTTATTTTTATTATTATTATTATTTTTGTTATTTTTATTTTATTTTACACCACGGGCCGATTCCCCCCAAGGCAGGGGGGCCCGAAAAAAAGAAAAATTTCACCATCTTCACCCCCCTCACGTCTTCCCCAGAAGGGTGCTTTACCACAGTTTTTAAACTGCAACATTAACACCCCCCCTTTCCCAGAGTGCGGCACTGTACTTCCCACCCCAGGACCAACCGGCCTCCCGGTTTCCCAAACCCCCTTCAAAAGTTACTTTGCTCAATCCAACAGCACGAGTTTTAAAAAACCTTTTGTCTCCATCACCCCTTAAACACCTCACGCATGCCTGCTGGAAGCCAGCCCCTCGCCCAAAACCTCCTTTACCCCTCCCTCCAACCCTTTCCTGGGCCCGACCTCTACCCCGCCTTTCCCTTCCACTACGACTGATACATCTTGAAGTCACTCTTTTGCTCCATTCTTTTAATGTCCGAAACCCCCTCAACAACCTCCCCCAGCCCCCTGGACAACGTTTTTGTAACCCGCACCCCCCCTAACTTCCAAACTACGAATTCTCTGCATTATATTTCACACCACACATTTCTCTCAACATGACATTCCCTCCTCCAGCCTTCTCCCCGCTGCAAATTCATCATCCAGTTTCCCCCCATTAAGAGCGTTTGGAAAAATACTCTAAATCCCCCCTTTGCCTCCCAAGACAAATTCTTTGCTCCACAGACTCCTAAGTGCACCACATCTTTCTCCCCTCATCAATTTATGTTCACCCATCTTTTATGACCCTCCGCTTCACGCCTTCCCAAATTGAATACTTCACCTCCTCCATAACCCCTCCCCCAATTTATACCAAACTTTCATCACCTAATTTTTGTTATCCTCAACCCTTTCCTCCTTATTACTTTTAATTTTTCTTTTGCACCCCTACCAAAATTTTCCCCAATCCTGCAACTTTTTTCAAAACCCAAAAAGGACATGTCACAGCAAAAAGGGAACTGTGACAATCCCTTAGTGTGTTTTTTTACTTTTAACCCACGCCCCTTGCCCAAAACCCCGCATTTCTTTTCCTTATAACCCCATCTAAAAATATTAAACAACCACAGGACATCCACATCCTTTTCTAAAGGGGTACTTTTACTGGGAAAATAATTCCCCTTTCCTACAACCAACTTTAGCCTCATATCCCAAAAAACTCTTCACTGCTTTCAGTAACATACCTCCTACCCTACACCTGCAACACTGCCACATTGCCCCCCTATCCCCCGCCATCCCTTTTCCAAATCCTAAATGCCACAAAGACCCTTTTAAACCTATCTAAAATCTGTTTCATTAATGTTTCACCCTAAAAAACCGGGCCACACCCCCTACCTTTCCAAAGCCTCCTTTTTACGCTTCCCACTCTGTCTTACTCTTAAAACTTTTAATAATACTTTTTCCAAAAACTTTTTCCAGGTATATCAAAAGACTTATCCCCCTATAATTTTTGCACTCCTCTTTTGTCCCCTTTGCCTTACACAAAGGAACTAGCATGTCTCTGCCATCCCAAGGTACCTTACCCTCTTTCCCTACTTTTTTAAATAATGCACCAAACCACTCCAAAACTATACCCCACCTGCTTTAACATTTTTACTTTATCCCATCAATCCCGGGTGCCTTACCCCCTTTTATTTTACCTACTGCCTCACGAACTTCCCCCACACTCACAACTGGCTCTCCTCACTCCTACAAGATGTTATTCCTCCTTGCCCTATACACGAAATCACAGCTTCCCTATCTTCATCAATATTTAACAATTCCTCAAAACATTCCCTCCATCTTCCCAATACTCTAACTCTCCATTTAATAACTCTCCTCTCCTACTTTTAACTGACAAATTCATTTGTTCTCTAGGCTTCCTTAACTTGTTAATCTCACTCCAAAACTTTTTCTTATTTTCAACAAAATTTGTTGATAACATCTCACCCACTCTCTCATTTGCTCTCTTTTTTACATTGCTTCACCACTCTCTTAACCTCTCTCTTTTTCTCCGTATACTCTTCCCTCCTTGCATCACTTCTACTTTGTAAAAACTTCTCATATGCAAACTTTTTCTCCCTTACTACTCTCTTTACATCATCATTCCACGAATCCCTCCTCTTCCCTCCCGCACCCACTTTCCTGTAATCACAAACTTCTGCTGAACACTCTAACACTACATTTTTAAACCTACCCCAACCTCTTCGACTCCATTGCCTATGCTCTCATTAGCCCATCTATCCTCCAATAGCTGTTTATATCTTACCATAACTGCCTCCTCTTTTAGTTTATAAACCTTCACCTCTCTCTTCCCTGATGCTTCTATTCTCCTTGTATCCCATCTACCTTTTACTCTCAGTGTAGCTACAACTATAAAGTGATCTGATATATCTGTGGCCCCTCTATAAACATGTACATCCTGAAGTCTACTCAACAGTCTTTTATCTACCAATACACTGTACTTCCCATCTCCAGGACTCAAGTCCGGCCTGCCAGTTTCCCTGAACCCCTTCATAAATGTTACTTTGCTCACACTCCAACAGCACGTCAAGTATTAAAAACCATTTGTCTCCATTCACTCCTATCAAACACGCTCACGCATGCCTGCTGGAAGTAAAAGCCCCTCGCACACAAAACCTCCTTTACCCCCTCCCTCCAACCTTTCCTAGGCCGACCCCTACCCCGCCTTCCTTCCACTACAGACTGATACACTCTTGAAGTCACACTGTTTCGCCCCATTCTCTCTACATGTCCGAACTACCTCAACAACCCTTCCTCAGCCCTCTGGACAACAGTTCTGGTAATCCCGCACCTCCTCCTAACTTCCAAACTACGAATTCTCTGCATTATATTCACACCACACATTGCCCTCAGACATGACATACATACATACATACTATATATATATATATATAATATAATATATATAATATATATATATATATATTATATAATATATATATATATATATATATACATGAATAAATTTATTCGAAAAAGGATCCAAGACAAAAAGAATAATTTGTGCGCTATTCATCACTGGATCAAAATCAAATTATTCTTGGTTACTGAGAGGATTTTCAGTTTATTAGCGATGATTGTCGGATTACGCAGAGATTATTATGATTTTTATTTCAAGGGGGGAATTTTTTCTCTTGTTAATTTACAACGAAAAATACAGTGGTGATCCTTCCCGGTTTATGCTGACCAAGAAAAACTAAAGTTAGCCTTTTCTAAAAGTGCCTTGATGGGGGGCCTGGGGCTCTATCAAGGGAAAGTGTCTTGAGTTGGGAAGGGCTTTTGACCCAAGAAAGTGTTTGATTTGGAGAAGGGCTCTTGATGGGGGGCTGATTTGGGAAGGGCTCTTGACCCAAAGAAAGTGTCTTGAGTTGGGAAGGGCTCTTTTTTTTCGAAAGGGCTTGATATTGGGAATGGCTTTTGACCCCAAAAAAGTGTCTTGTTTTGGGAGAAGGGCTCTTGATTGAATGTCTTGATGCTGGTGAAGGGGCCTTTGATCCTGGGAAGTTTTTGAGGGTGAAGGTTTTTGACCCAAGGAAGCTCTTGATGCTGAGAAGGGCTGTTGATCCAGGGAAAAGTATCTGAGGGGTGAAGAGCTTTTTGCCCCAAGGAAGGTTTTGGGGGAAAAGGGGAAAGGTGGGGGGTCTTGTTGCTGGAAAAGGGCTCTTGATTTTGAGACTATAGTTTGGGGGAACGCTAATCCCTTAGGGGATTAGCGCTCCCCCAATAATATGCAGCAATCCAGATCATCATAAAGAACATGGGCGCACCTCTCGCGCAGACTGGACACGGAAAAAAAACAGTGACATCCAAAAACCACAGCGAGCGGATGTTTTACTCACACCTGCCTTCCCATACACGGGTTTAGTGGCGCGTTAGCGTTAAAGCAGCCGCTAATTACGGAAACCTCGAAGGGGTAATGTTTAAAACGTGGAACCCCCGCTAATGAAAGCGAAACACATTTTCTCCTGCAAGGTGCCCCCAGGGGTTGATTAACCTGAGAGAACCAAAATTTCTTGCACTCAAGCCCGGTTTTTTCCATCTCACTGGGGGGGCGGGGGAGAGGAGGAGGGGGAGGAGGAGGGGGAGGAAAGGCGGAGGGGGGGAGGAGGAGGAGGAGGGGGAGGGGGAGGAGGAGGAGGAGGCGACGGGGGGGAAAGGGTTTTAAAAAATTGGAGCGTTTAAGCTTTGAAAAATAATGCAACGTTCGATTGTTGGAAAAGCTTATATATAAGGAACTTTTTATATAAATATTATAAAATATATTATAATATTTATATATATATATATAAAAATTACGTCCCGAATAGGTAACACTGGTCAGTTAGCAAAACTCATTTAAAATTAACCCTTTCTAAAATTTTCTCTTACCCTGGATTTCCCCTGGAGGGATTCCGGGGACAAACGCCCCCCGGGGCCCCGCCACGCCCGGGCCTCCCGTTGGATCAGAGCTTGATCAACCAGGTTGTTACTGCTACCGCATGTATCCAACGACAACCAAGCCCGGCTGACCCGGTACCGTTTTTAAAGATAATTTTCTTGAATTTGTCACTGAAAAAAATTTAAAAAATTTTGTACCAAAAAACCTTTAGAAAACTTACCAAACCTTAAATAACAAGGAAATTTTAATTTAGCCAATCAACTAAATATATTTTAGATAATTTTGCAAAATTTAATAATAAACAAACCAATGAAATAATTTTTTGTTAGGTTCAAAGTTTTTTGCAAAATTATTGCAAAACATATTTTTGTTTTTCCCTTATTCGGAAAGAAGGGGGTTGTTTTTTTTAAGCCAAAATAGCAAGTTTTCCTATTTTGGCAAAACCACACACACAACCACAAAACAAAACACACACACACACACACACACACCACACACACACACAACACACACACACACATGCGCGCACACCACAACACACACAAATATAATAATAATATAATATATATATATATAATATATAAATATAATATATAATATAATATTTTTATATTATTTTAATTTATATTGTGTGTGTGTGTGGGGGTTTGCAAAAAAAAAGGGGGTAGTTGAATGATGCTCTGGGCCATTTTGCAACAACGCACAAGATCTTAAAGGGGGCACAAAAGAGAAAGTTCAAGCAAATACGTTCGGAAAGTGTCTTTGCGTCGGCAAAGGAGGAAATAAGAAGAAATAGGAGAAGCAGAAAAAAAAAAAAAAAGAAAGATTTCAGGCAGCCTCTCCGGGATCCCTTCAGGTCCCAAAAATTTAAAAAATATGTCATGTTAATTCATGCTTTTTTAAGACATATATATATATATATAAAGGCAAAAAAATCTTTAACCGAAAACGAACAAACCAAAAAAAAATCTCGAGAATAAATGAATTTTCCGGGTTCAGCCAGTCCAAATTAAAAAAAAAAATCAGACGCGGTGCACTATCATAAATTAAATCAAATTTAGAACGCCCCGGTAGCCACTGAGAGACCGATAAAACCCCACGGGACAATGTCTGTACGGGAGATAATTCACCTTCCCTTTTAGTTCAGAGGCTTTCACAAGCCCCCCACTCACACAGCTAAACTCTTCGTCACCAGGATTTAGTGTCCGGTGGATCTCTCGTTTCTCGCCGAATTCCTCTTGGTCTCCCCGTGGGATCCGCTTGTGACTGACACGGGCCACTTGGATCCCGGGGTCTATGTCTCTCACATCGGGCCCACTCCCCTCCGAGAGACTCTTCAGATGCTTTTTTTTACCAAAAATTTCCTTTTTGCTTCCGACATCATGCGGGTTAAGTTTTTATCGTCTTCAACTCAAGCTTGGGGCGCTTTTTGGCACCCGCGTCGGGATCACAATGGTGTCGACAGTTTCGTTTGGTTACACACGCTGCGGTTTCATGTGGCGACACACGCTGTTTGGGTTTTATGTCACACACCTGCGGGGTTTCAGTGGTCGACACACCGCGTGTTTTCCCCCCAAAAACGACCCAAAAATTATCCCCGGGGAACGAGGGCAGCCGCGAGGGCATTTTTAATCATTATCCTTCACCCTTTAAATTTATCGTTAAAATATTTAGCTTCTCCAATAGATCCATACGGCGGGGTTTTAAGGGCTATCAAGTCATTTTGAATTAATATTCCCTTTTTCTTTTTGACATCTCCTCACTCCACTCGGGCAGAAGTTCACCTTAACGATAATGCCCGGCTTTCACCGCCCATCGGTTTTCCCCTAATAAATTTGCTTTTCCTACTTTTTGAAAATTTCTCCTCAGTTTCCATCAAATCACCAATTCGTTTTTCTTTACTGCCAATATTCCTCCGTCCGCTCAGGAACTTGGGTTTTTTTTGGCAGGGTCTGCCACGCTTTAAAGCGTCCTCGATTTTTTTTGCAACTGAATTTAGTCTTCAGTTTTAAAATAATCTATACTTCGATCAAGGGCCTTCTACGCTGACCAACTTCCTCTTCCCTTTTTTAAAAAAAGCTTTCCAGCGTTTACATTTTTCCTTTTCAATCTTTAAAACTCACTTTAATGACTGTAAAAATTTCATTTGTAAAAAGGGTTGTTTGTACATACTTTGCTGCTATCGATTACAAGAAAGAGAGCGAACAGTTTTTTCCCGGACCGCCACAATTCCCCCCAAAAAGACAAAAAAAGGTAGTATTTGCATCCAGGGTCCTCCACACAAAAGCAAATTTTGTTGCTCATTCTTGCCCCATTCGCAGCACAGTCTCAGGTTCCTAAACACGACCACCGAAAAAGCAGGAAAAAGGACACATCCAGACACTTTTTCCAGTCATGGGCCTTCTGGTGGGCAGAATCATGTACCGGCGAAAAAGTGAAAGCCGTGCGGAGATAAAGACTGACTTACAAACTTAAACTGACCATTCAAGCAGCCCTTTCAAAAAAGGGGATAACCCCCACAGCTCTGACAAAAAAAATCCAATTCAACCCAGGTCCACCAAAAAAGGGCCCCCCCACAAGCGGAGGAACATCTTGGCGATTTAAAAGTGGAGAGAAGACACATGCAAAACTGGGTATCTTTATTTTAGACGTTTCGCCCTCCTGGCTTTAAATAAAAATTCTAGGACATATTATAACCCGCATAAAAGTTCGAAAAGAACTCCCCCGCACGACAATAGAACAGTTCAACGGACGAAACACTCCAGCGGCCCCCGGGAAAACAACACTAGTATTCACCTGAAGAACACCAAAGTTGAAGAATGAGCACTTGCAAATATTTGGGAAAATTCATTAATTCCCCAAAGTTCAACAACGCTCATCTTCGTCTTGTCGGTTTTCATTTCTCATAAAGATTTTCCAAAACCCAAAATAATCAGGGTACCCTGTGGCATCGTCGTAGCCAGCCTGTAAAAAAACCACCATGTCTGCATCCGGTAGCAAAGGTTCCCCGTCCCGTCGGGACTCGACAACTTCTAAAGGTTAAGCCGACCAAGTGATGGAGTTCACCCCACAAACCAAAACCACAAAAAAGGGGGAACCCCCCCCCCCCATTTTACCAATTCCAAAAAGAACACTTCCTTGGATTTTGGGCGCACTAGTCCCCCCTACATAACGGAAACACAGCCCCCAAAAAAAAAAACATCAAAGACCCTCCATCACTCCGGAAAAAAACACCTTTCGGGGGAAAAAACCGACCCCCCAGCCAAAGACCCAGGGAAAATGTTGGCCGCGTGAGAATAGAACAAAATATAAAAGTATGTATCCTGTAACATAGCTGTATTTTCAGGTAACAAAAACTCTTCATATAAGGAGCGACTGTAAAAAACTCAGAGTCTATTAATGCCACGCGACCCACCCGAGCCGCGAGCATTACTCAACCGCTTTTTCATTTTTAAAGGGCTCAGTGAAAAAGCCTGATAGTAAAACAGCCGCAGTGAGCATGGCTTACCACCCTTGCTAGGGATACACGGGGAGTTTATTTTATTAAAAAAATAAGGGGTCAAAGAATTATTGACTAGTGTATACTGCGATTGCAGTTTATTTCAGTCTAGGCTTCAAAACCAGGCAAAGAAAACCGTTTCCAAAAACGATAAACGATTTAGAAAAGTTTCGGGGAATGGTGGGCACTCAGGGGTTGATCTGGGACCCTGGAAGGGAGTCTTTAAGACTCAACTGGGTCCTCACCGTCATTTTAAAACCCGGTTGTTTCTAAACGCGGTTGCGGGGAGAGCGGACTGTTGCACCCAATTACACAAAATACAGGTATACACGGGCAAGTACGCGTAATTTAAAAGGATAATGTGTATATCTGGGGATATATTTGCTTACAGGGATAAATGTATTACAGGATAATACCAGGTATATAAGGGGATAAACACAAATGGGGTATATTGTGTTTAAAAACACCAAGAGGTTAATTCCATTCAGTTTTCTTGAATAGGATACCAGCCTTATGCCCGGTTCAAACCCCCCAGTGTTTTAAACGAACACAGCAAGGGAAAGACACATGCTGTGGAAAGTGTTGCATTCGAGAGAAAAACAAAGACGTTTAATGTTGAGGGGGAAAAAAAAGGGGAGAAGTAATGAACTAAGGGAAGTTTTTAAAACCCACTAGAGTGTCCCCCAACCTTGTATTACCCCACGGGGTTTTACGCTCCCCCCAAAAAATCAACGGGGAAAGAACTGTTTTCAGCAAAGGACAAAGGGGGAAAAAAAAGCTGAAAGGACCAAAACGAGTTTAATGTATTTTGATTTTTTTAAAATTCTCCCGAAAACCGGGGACCCATACGCCCCTTCCCGGGGGCGAGCCGTTTGCCTCAGATTCCCCCCGGCACTATGTGACCCCGAGTTTTTTTTGTTCCTCCCAGATAAAATAGGCCTCACGAAATCGAAAACACGACGTAAACGAAACCCAGAACGGTGGGGCTCTAACCCCCCGCAGGGGGGAG
>NW_026464539.1:0-14743 GCF_026875155.1 Cherax quadricarinatus
AAATTAGAAAGTTAGATTTAGAAAGGACATAGGAAAGTTTTTTTTTGGAAATAGGGTAGTTGATGAATGGAACAGTCTACCTAGTTGGGTTATTGAGGCTAGGACTTTGGGCAGTCTCAAATTTAGGTTGGATAAGTACATGAGTGGGAGGGGTTGGATTTGAGTGGGACTTGCACATAAGAGCTTATTTATTGGGTTGCATTGAAAATTGGGTTGGGCAAATGTTTTGTTAGTGGGATGAATTGTAAAGGACCTGCCTAATTTGGGCCAATAGGCCTGCTGCAGTGTTCCTCATTTCTTATGTTCTTATGTTCTTAATATAAAATTCTTTATCTTGGCCAACAGCCTCAAAAGCTTTACTGAAGAAAGTTAATAAATTAGTTAGACAAGAACGGCCTCTCGTGAATCCATGCTGAGTATCATTAATCAAGCTATGCTTATCGAGATGGCTTCTTATAATCTCAGCTATAATTGACTCTAGCAATTTGCCTACAATTGACGTCAGGCTTATTGGACGGTAATTTGACGGTAACGACTTGTTCCCTGTTTTAAAAATAGGAATTACATTAGCCATCTTCCACATATCAGACACTACACCTGTTGAAGAGATAATTAAAAATTAGTTAATGGTTCACAGAGTTCCATTTTGCTTTCCTTAAGAACCCTTGAAAAAACCTCATCAGGACCCGGTGATTTTATTTGCTTCAGTCTGTCATCTGCTTCACAACCATTTCACTTGTGACTGTGATGTTACATAATTTATCTTCTTCATGCCATTATAAAAATTAATTACTGGAATATTGTTAGTGTCTTCCTGTGTAAAAACCGAGAGAAAATAATTTATTTAAAATCGAGCACTTTTCATTCTCTTTGTCAGTAAGATGCCCAATAGTTTTTTTTTTATGGGGACCTATCTTATCTCTAACTTTTGTTCTATAGACCTGGAAAAAACTTTTTGGGTTAGTTTTAGAATCCCTAGCAACTTTAATTTCACAGTCCCTTTTAGCTTTTCTTACACCCTTTTTAATGTCCCTCTTAATGTCAATATACTGATTCATAAGATGACCATCACCTCTTTTGATACGCCTATAAATTCCCTTCTTATGCCCTAGTAGATATTTCAGCCTATTATTCATCCATTTTGGGTCATTTCTATTTGATCTAATTTCTTTATACGGGATAAACGTTCTTTGAGCAGTATGTATAGTGTTCAGAAAACTGTCATATTGGTAGCTCTCTTCGTTACCCCAGTCAACATAAGAACATAAGAATGGAGGAACACTGCAGGTCTACTGGCCTATACAAGGCAGGTCCTTATGAAAACGACCTTTCCCTAAAGCTACCCAAGAATTAACTCCCGTACCCAATGACACTAATCAAACCCAGCCCCTCCCACTCATATATTTGTCCAATCTCTCCTTAAAGCTACCCAAGGTCCTAGCCTCTATCACCCAACTGGGAAGATTGTTCCAAGCATCCACAACTCTGTTAGAAAACCAGTACTTACCTATGTCCTTTCTAAATCTAAATTGATTCAACTTAAATCCATTATTTCTGGCTCTTACCTGGTTCGACACCCTTATCTCCTTTGTTTATGCCCGTCATCCACTTATACTCCTCAATGATATCTCCTCACATTCTACGTCTCTCTAGAAAGTGAAGATTTAAGGCTTTAAGTCTATCTTCATACGGGAGATTCCTTACACAGTAAATCATTTTAGTCATTCTTCTCTGTATGTTCTCCAATGAGTCTATATCCATCCTGTAGTAAGGAGACCAAAACTGAACAGCATAATCTGAATGAGGCCTCACGAGTGATGTATAGAGCTGTAAAATAACTTTTGGGCTTCTGTTACTTATATTTCTTTAGATAAATCCAAGTAATCGTTGGCCTTGTTGTGCACACTTAGGCACGCTGCCTTGGCTTGGGTTTTCGCTTACCATGACCCCCAATCAATTTCACACCTTTAGATAACCTATTTCACCTAGTTTAAGCTTCAGGTTTTTTTCATTCCCAAGGGAACAGTCCCTTTTCACTTACCCACTTTGAACTTTACTCCTTTTTTTCAGACCAAGCTTAAATTTTGTCTAAATCCCTGCAGTTTATTGCTATCCCCCGAATGTGCTATCCTCCTCACGGGACGGTACTACTCTGTGAAACCTGTTTTGTTTCCTCCTGAATCTGAACCAGGAGGCCCTCTTTTGAGAAACTTTACCAGCACTGAGAGAAAGCTCAAGTTGCAAGATGGAGATACGGCCATTAAGGAGGAGAACAAGGGGATTCGAAAGTAATCCTTCTTTTGAGCCCCCAAATTTAAGGGGGAGCTTGGTCAGTGGCCGGCAACAGGGAACCCAAGTAAAAGATCAAAAAAAGGGGTTTGGAGAGGCAGAAAAAAACCGAAAAACCCAAAGACAACCAGGGAAACTTCCAACCCCTTCCCTCGGTGCTATCTGAAAAAATGTGAGTTTTTCAAAACGGGGAATGCCACAACGACACCAAAGAAGCATTGGCAGACTGAGTAAGAAAATCCCAAAAAAACCCCCAACGAAAAACCAAACGAGAACCCCCTTTGACGAATCAAACAAGTGGTGTAATGCTCCCCTGGCAAAAGTGATCGACTACTCGGAGTCACGACGGGACGCCCCCCCAAAGGGGAAAGGTAAAAACATTGTTTGTTTTTGGGGGATAGAAATGGGTACTTTGAATGGGGAAATTCTGCTTGAAGGAAAAGGGTAGGGGGGCGAGAGGGGTTTTTTCCCTTTGGGGCGGGGAGGGAAGGATTTTTGGGTTAGCCGTCTGTCTTAGTGTGGAGGCAACGATTTTTGGGCAACGTAGGAGGAGGCCTGATTAGCGGGAAAAGGGTTCACAAAAAGAGAAAATTTAAGGGGGAAGGGGGGGAAAACCCCGCAATGTGGCATTTTCCCAAAAAGGGGTTTTTGGGAAAATGAATGGTTGTCCAAGCAATTGGGCCAATTGCGGGCGGGACAAAACTGTAAGGAAAATCGGAAAACATTCATTGAAAAACTGGGGCCTTTCTATGGCAAAAAATACATGTATGCCGGGAAAGGGGTTCATTTATCTAGGTTTAAAGGGGGAAAAGCACCCCCCAAAACCCCAGTGGGGGGACTGTTGGGGTTTTTAAAAACAGGAAAAATTTTAGGGGTAGGGGTTTTTGCGGGAAAACTGTGAAGTCGCAGGGTGGGAAATATGAGTACTGGGAAACTATTAATTAGGAAAAAAATGGGGTTGGATTTTGGAAAAGCCAGGGCACTAAATACAAGGACAGTAATAGGTTTAGTGGAAAAAAAAAACAGAAAGGGGGGCCGGGAAAGGGGTAAAAAAGAGAGGAGGGTCTTTAAATATTTTTTTAAAACGCAAATAGTCCAGGCTGGGAATAAGAGGGAAACGAGTTGAGACTAGTTGCTATTGCAGGTAACATAGATAATTTGCCATTACTAGAGGGTTTTTAAAATTAAAAAAAGTGGGGAAACTTGCCTGCAAATTGTCACATTCGGGGTTTTTTAAATGTTCCAAGTAGATAGAAGTATGGGGAAAGGGGGGGTGGCGGGGGCATTGTATTCCGAGATCGTTTGAACTGTTGCATAAAAACGGGGATTAAGTCTGAAGTAACAAATACAGAGTCTGTTTGGGTAAAAATTTTCAGAAAGGGGATGAAAAATTAATTTTAGGTGTGATATACCGTCCCCCCAAAATTTTGATAGGGACCAGGGGGACTACTTGGGGGAAATTGTTAGGGCCACAAAAGGGACATAATGTAGTAATTCAAAAAGACTTTAACTTTATTTATATTGATTGGAATTTCCTTTTAAATTTTAATTTTTGAAACATAAAAACTTCTTAGAAAATAATTCCCGGATTGGTTTTTTTTAACAGTTTTTTGCCCGAAACCCACAAGGGGTAATAACCTGCTTGACTTAGTTCTGGGGAGACAATGAATCCCCTTTTTAAAAATTTAGAAGTTTCAGAAAGGGAAAGGGTGCTAGCGAAACCCCAAATCAATTACATTTTTGAAATTTAAGGAAGTAAAGAAGAAGGGGGTAAATTCCCTAAAAATCCCCCGATTTTCGCTTTGCAATTACCCATGGGGTTTTAGAACACTTATCATCTGTTTTCTGGGGTAACCCAATGACTAGAATTTTGACAGTTTTTTTGAGCTCAAACATGCGCTCAAAGAAATTAGATCAAATAGAAATGACCCAAAATGGATGAATAAAAGGGCCCGAAATAACTACAAAGGGGGTAAAAAAAAGGAAATTATTGGCGTATCAAAAGAGGGGAGGGGCATCTTATGAATCAGTATATTTCATTAAAAGGGCATTAAAAAGGGGATTAGAAAAAACTAAAAGGGGCTATGAAATTTAAAATTGCTAAAGGGGTTCTAAAACTAACCCAAAAAGGGTTTTTTCCCCGGTCAAAAAACAAAATCAAGATAAGATAGGTCCCCTTAAAAAATTAAAAATGGGCAACTTCGGAAAAAAGAGAAAGAAATGGGCTCGATTTTAAATAATTTTTTTCCCCCTCGGTTTTTAAAACAGGGAAAACACTAATAATATTTTCCTAATTAATTTTTATAGTGGATCTGAAGAAGATAAATTAGTTTAAAACACATCACCCAGTGAAATGGGTTTTTAAGCAAAATAGACCGACTGAAGATAATAAGCACCGGGTTTCCCGATGAGGTTTTTTTTAAGGGGTTTTTAAAGGAAAGCAAAAAGGAAATCTGTGGAAAACCCTTAACTAATATTTTTTTAATTTTTCTCTTCCCAAAAAGTTTTATGTCTGATAAAGGGAAAATGGCTAATGTAATTCTTTTTATTTTTAAAACAGGGGGCAATCGTTTTCCGTCAAATTTTCCACCCAACCAAACCTGACGTCAATTGTAGGCCCAATTTCTAGATTTAATTATATCTCAATTTTAAAAAAAGCCATCTCGATAAGCATAGCTTGATTAATGATACTCAGCATGGATTCACAAGAGGCCGGTCTTGTCTAACTAATTTATTAACTTTCTTCAGTAAATTTAGCTTTTGAGGCTGTTGACCACGATAAAGAATTTGATATTATTTACTAAGATTTTCGTAAGGCTTTTGATAGAGTTCCGCACCAAAGACTGTTAAAGAAAGTGGCAGCTCATGACATTGGGGGAAGGGTGCTCTCGTGGATCGAATCATGGCTAACAGACAGGAAGCAGAGAGTGTCCATAAATGGGGTTAAATCCGAGTGGGGATCAGTAACAAGTGGCGTTCCACAGGGATCAGTCTTGGGCCTGTTGTTGTTTATAATATATATCAATGATCTTGTGAGGGAAATGTTCAATAGGTAGGAGTAGAGAGGGAGTATATAATAACAATAATTTCATTGCCGGCTAATTGTTAAGGTAGGGTAAGTCAAGCTCCCGCTATTCCCACCTTTTTTCCCCCACCCCGAAAGTGATAGTTTGACTGCCAGCTGCTTGTTAAGGTAGGGTCAGTCTAGCGCCCGCTATCCCTTCCCCTCCTTCTTCCTCCCCCCCCCCCGAAAGGTGATGTGTGGGGCTCCGGTCCAGACAGTAATCACTAGACTCACAGCTCCCAGCACTACTGTAAGTACATGCCTGCCTTGTATTCTAGTGGATTTATTGGTTGAAAGCTTCACTTTTGACCAATAATAAACTTAGTCCTTTCAGTCTTGCTCTAGGTTGACTGTTGTAATAATCACCACATCTTTTAGGTATTGTAATTATCATGGAGAGTGATTTCTTAAGCAGTGGGTAACATGTCTATCTTTCCAGCTTGGATGACAGAGAGGGTCACCTGCCAATCAACGAGTAGAACTGATGGAGATGGACTAACGTCCTGAGACTTCCCCTTTTTGGATTTAATTACCTGTGCACCTGTATGAAATTGCAGGACGTAACCCCTCATCATTGCAGCGGTAAAGAACCTGCTTTCCTGTCATCAGGATAGAATACTCAAATCTATACTGTCAAGAACGAACCAGTGGGTTGTAACCAACACCTGCGACCCCCCCCCATCATCAGCAACTGCTACGATTTCAACAACACTCAGTGTCTCCAACACCAGACACCCCTATATATCTTAGCGTTGAATTCAGTTATCATTTATATTTTTCATTTTTCATTTTCTTTAATGTAGGATTAATATTTCATATTTAAATGTTTTATATTTTCTATATAATGAAGTGTTTATGTTTGTCTGTTATTATTTCTTTTTCTATTCACTAATTTTCCTGAGGAGGAGCCAGCCTTGGTAATACTGTCTGAAGTTGTTACAGGGCTGAGTAAGCCTTCACAAATGGCGACCTTGCCAGGATCAACTCGACTGAATTAAGATTCAACTCCATCTCGAATCTACCATTGGAACTTCAATGCCGCATACCACAGACAGTTACCACCAGCAATGAGTAATCATTCTGTATGGAAGGACTACAGTACAGGTATTTAAAAGATTTGGTGATTGTTAGTCTCAATTTATTGAAAGTCAAGTCAAGGCAGGAATGCTAGTTAATTCTGCCATCTATTTTTGTGTGAGCTTGAAACACTTTGGAGGATTAGACTCTAGGGACCCGAGATTTGTTTCATTGACCTCTTTATTATATCAAGAGAACTGTCATAGGGCACTCTTGATTTGTTGGTGAGAAGATTGGATGGTCAAGTGACCCCATTCTACTTACTGTTTGCTCGGAGCCGGCATAGAACCCTTCGTTTTAATTAACACATATTGTTTAATTGAAGTAGGGATCGAGCCCGCTGGTTTATTTACAGTTTGAGCGGAGCAGGAATTGAACCCTCCATTTTCTTTAATACCCATTTCATTTCCTCTGATACTTTAAGTTATTCTTGCAAGTATGGATGAATACCAGTTTTGGATGAATGCTGGAAGTAATTTAGGAATAACAGGGAAAAATTTAGAATCTTTCATTAGTGCTAAGATCCAGGAAAGACTTGAAAGAGAGAGAATTGAGAGAGAAGAAAGACAGTTAGAAAGGGAAAGAGAAGAAGAGAAGGAGAGAGAGAGAATAGAAAGAGAAGTAGAAAAGGAGAGAGAATCGAAAGAGATGAGAAAAAGGAGAGAGAGAGAATTGAGAGAGAAATCCAAGAAAGACAGTTAGAAAGAGAGAGAGAAGATAAAAAGGAGCGTGATAGGCTTGATCGTGAGGAGAGAGCTAAAGTACGTGAAGAACAAGTTAAATTAAGAGAACTTTAGGAAAGAGCAAAGGACAGGGAACATGAGGAACAAGCTAAAATACGTGAGGAACAAGCTGAGATACGTGAGGAACAGGTTAAATTAAGAGAACTTGAGGAAAGAGCAAAGGATAGAGAAGTTGAGGAAAAAGCTAGAGAACATGAGTTAATAGAGTGAGAAAAGGATCGCGAGCTCGAAAAATCTCGCCTTGAATTAGAGAATAAAAAGTTAACTTTTACACAACAATTAGAGGAAGGAGTAATGGAACAACGTGCAGTCAGTGCACATATTCCAACACCTAATTTACCTCCCTTCACAGAGGGGGAAGACATAACTTCATACATCATCAGGTTTGAAAATACTGCTACCCTCTGTGAATGGCCTGCTGACACCTGGGCTACAAGGTTAGGAATGTTATTTTCTGGTACAGCCTTGAATATCTGTGCAACTTTGTCGCAGGATATCATATGTAATTATAACCTACTGAAGAAGGCAGTCCTTAAAGCATATCAAAAAACCACTAATTCTTACAGGAAAGATTTCAGGTATGCCACCTTACAGCTTGGCCAGAACTTTCAGCAGTTACAGGTAACACTCGTTTGTTCGACTTTTGGATAGAGAGTTCAGGAATTGATCGCATTTATGAATCTCTTAGAGACTTCATGGTTGCTGACCAGTTCCTGGCAGCTCTTCCCCATCAGATACGAACATTCATCAGAGAACGCAACCTGATTAAAGCTGAGGAAGTTGCTGAGGCTGCTGACCTGTATGCTGAGGCTCAAAATTCCTATAAAGACCTAAAGGGATCGAACACTAAGGGCAAGGGTTCATCAGACCTTAAGAAATCAAAGCCTCTAGTGGAAAGTAAAATGACTTCTCTTATTCCTGTTTGTCATTTGGGTGGTGTTAAGGGACATAAACGTCCAGATTGTCCTTCTAAGAAGGTCCAAAAAGTTGGAAGATGTTTTAAAGACTGTAATGACCAAGCACCCTTCTGTTCAGGAACAGTTAATGGACTTAATGTATCTACCATTTTACGAGACACTGGATGCACATGTATAGTCATTTCTGATAATAAATTAGACACATGTGCAACTCTTGGGTATCTTTATTGAGGAAACGTTTCGCCACACAGTGGCTTCATCAGTCCATACGTAGGAGAAACTTGAAGAACAGGAGGAGAATGAGGTAACCAGTCCCTCAACCTTGAGTCGATGTGTTCAGTCCATCAATCTTGAATAGAATACGGCATATGAGCGGAGAAGCAGCTTATAAACCGTATGGCAAGATACGCAAGAGTTGCACATGTGTCTAATTTATCAACATATCGGTTCCCTGAACCATTCATCTACAAACCTGTCAGACACTGCAACTTCTTGGGATCTTAATACTTAGGAATTCTTCGCTTACCTAATTCTTGGGCACGACTTACTTCCACACTGAACAAATGTGACACCACCTATGACTGCTGCACCTCTCCTGCCATACGGTTTATAAGCTGCTTCTCCGCTCACATGCCGAATTCTATTCAAGATTGATGGACTGAACACATCGACTCAAGGTTGAGGGACCGATTACCTTATTCTCCTCCTGTTCTTCAAGTTTCTCCTACGTATGGACTGATGAAGCCACTGTGTGGCGAAACGTTTCCTCAATAAAGATACCCAAGAGTTGCACATGTGTCTAATTTATCAACATGTCGGTTCTCTGAACCATTCATCTACAAATATTTCTGATAAGCTGTTCCCTAACCTTAAAGAAACTCATTCCTCTGCTATGCTTTCAGACTACTTGGGCCGTACGGACACTTTTCCTACCATCCGTTGTTACATTAGGTCTAAATGATTCACATTAGGTCTAAATGGTTTACAGGTGCCATTCTTCCTTCTGAGGTTGACCTTTCATCACCAAAGATGGACATAGGTGTTTCAGATCCTCTTTCTGTGGAGTCAGAGAAGCCCCTCGAAAGTTCAGATGAGACAATGTCTCGTGAGATTCATGTGGAATTAAAAACCAGTGATGCTACTCTCGAAAGCGAGGTAGGAGGATCACCGGTTCACTTATTAGATGAAAGTGAAGATATCACCTCCGATACCATAAATGTCTTGACTAGGGCTCAGACCAAAGCCCAGGTTTCTCCTACTATCCATCCTTTGATTTTTCCCTGACTTTAAGCCTTTAGATATATCGAAGGACTCCTTTGTCAATTTCCAACGTAATTGCCCTTCTCTTCAGAATTGCCATAATGCCGCTAAACAAAATCAAGTTATCCAAAGGAAAAACTTTTCATATAAATTTGAATATATAAAAGGTATCTTGTACAAGTCAGTATTCAAATTAAATTCAGATGAGATAGACTATTCCATCTTAGTTGTTCCAAGTCAATGCAGAGAGACTGTTCTTAAAATGGCTCATGACTTGCCAGTGGCCGGACATTTCTCGCATCGTAAAACCTTAAATAAAATTACGGAAACCTATTTTTGGCCAAAAATGTCCTCAGATGTCACTACCTATTGTAGGTCGTGTAAAGTTTGCCAACTGTCATCCTCCCGAGGTACCAGGCGAGTACCTATGGTCGAAATGCCTGTCTTTACGGTACCTTTTGAAAGAGTAGCTATTGACATCGTTGGTCCTTTATCTCCACTTTCATCTGGGGGACATAGATATATATTAACATTAGTTGATCATGCTTCTAGCTTCCCTGAAGCCGTTCCCTTAAAAACCATAACTACTACAGAGGTGGCTGAAGCCCTTTTGTCCATCTTCTCCAGAGTGGGCATCCCTAGAGAAATTTTGTCTGACCGTGGGACACAATTCACATCTGACTTAATGCAACATCTATACCAACTTCTGGGAGTGAAGCCTCTCTTCACCACACCCTATCATCCCAGCTGTAATGGGAGGATTGAGCGCCAGCATTCGATTCTCAAGTCAATTTTAAGGAAACTTTGCTCCCTTAAACCTAAGGAGTGGCATCGTTACCTACCCTGTGCTTTGTTTGCCATGAGGGAAGTTCCCAGTGACTCTTTGGGGTTTTCACCTTTTGAACTTCTCTATGGTAGACAGGCCAGAGGTCCACTGTCCATCCTTCATGACTTATGGACTAATGAGGAGGTGAGTGCTGAGGTTCAGTCTTCTTACCAGTTTCTCCTTGACCTTAAGATCCAAACTTGAGGAGACCTCTGACATAGTTCCGAAAAACCTAAGCTTGTCAATGGACCAGTACAAAACCTATTTTGATTCCAAAATTCAGAGAAGTTTTAAAGTAGGGGATGAAGTTCTTGTACTTTTGCCGATCAAGTCAAATAAATTATTAGTAGCATGGAAAGGTCCGTATAAAGTATTAAAAATTTGTGGGAAAGTTGACTACCTCATAGAAGTCAAGGGGAAACCTAAGCTTTATCATATCAACATCCTTAAGAAATATTACCGAAGAAATTCGGTTAACTGCCTTAATAACTTTGATTTAGTTAAAAGAGAGAAGCTTACGTCGACGTTTCGGTCCGACTTGGACCATTGACAAAGTCATACTAACAGAGGTGGAGCAGGACGGCTATATATTGGCAGGAAGAGGTGGAGGTAGTAGTAGTAGTAGTAGTAGTAGTAGTACAAGAATTGTATATAATACCGACAGGATGAAATGACACATGCACAACACCCGGGCATCCCCACCGTAGACGTTTCGCCATCCAGCCAGCCACTGGATGGCGAAACGTCCACAACAAAGACAACCAGACGCCGCACATGTGTCTTAATTTCATCAGTAGTTGTAGTAGAAGAAGAAGAGGTAGTAGTAGTGGTAGTGGTAGAAGTGGAAATAAGGAAGACGAGCCAGTCAAATACAAAGGAAGGGAGCACTGCAAGAGAGCTAGAAACCCACAGAGGGAGAGCAAGCGCATCGAGGTGCGTGAAAGGGGAAGTGGTGAAATAAAATAATGAAGAAGGAACAGAAACACGAGACAGGAGAGAGAAAGACAACCCAGAGGAGAAAAGGAGAGAGGAAAGGGGAAGAGGAAGAAGAAGAAGAAGAAGAAGAAGAAGAAGAAGAAGAAGAAGAAGAAGAAGAAGAAGAAGAAGAAGAAGAAGAAGAAGAAAAAAATGAGGATTCAGGTTAAGTCACGGGTGTTCTGAAGTTTGGAGCATTTTACAATGTAGTGGGAGAGGAAGGCATCTACAGAGACGAAGCCAGGGCTAAGGTTCATACAAGGAAAGTTGTGTATAAGAGAGGATTCAACTAAACGGCGACTGTTCGAGTTGGAAGTAGGGAAGACAGTTTTAGCAGAAGACCAGTCAATAGGATGGCTATGAAAAGAGCATTGTTAGTGTCGGCAAGCCTAACACGTTTCCGTAATCTTCCTGACTTGTCCACTTTTCGTGGTGCTCTCCTTCCCGCTCTTGTTAGTCTGTTTTCCAAGAATCACCACCTTCCACGCCGTTACCAACTTGCCCTTTCTTCTCTTAAATCTAACACTAACATTGTCATACTATCTTCTGACAAAGGTAATTCGGTAGTTATCCTTCATCGCGAGGATTACCTCCGTAAAGCTGATGTCTTGCTCTCTGACTCACGCACCTACACTCCTCTCGTTTCCAACCCTCTTGATCGCATCAAGAGAACTTTCAACAAAAAACGAAGGACTCTCTCCGACCTCTGTCCTCCTGACTTGACCTTGTATCAACGGTTTCGTGTCATCTGTCCCTCTCTTCCCTATTTCTATGGCCTTCCCAAAACTCATAAACTGATATTCCTCTTCGTCCTATCATATCCTCTAGAGGTTCTGTCTCTTATTCTCTTGCTTCTTGGCTGGCCAAAACCCACCTCCGTTACTCTCAAGACTTCATTGAACGGGTTCGCTCTCTCCCAACCTGTAAGATGCTTAGTCTTGACGTTGAGTCCCTTCACCAATGTCCCTCTTGATGATGTCCTTGATTTCCTTAGAGAGAAGGCCCATGAAGGGTTTCTTCATCTCCCTATCCCCACTGATGTCTTTCTTGTTCTGATCCGCCTCTGTGTGGACTCTAACTCCTTTTCCTTCCAAGGGAAATATTATTCTCAAACCTTCGTGTCGCTATGGGCTCTCCTCTCTCTCCTGTCCTTGCTAATCTTTACATGGAATACTTCGAGACTGTTCTTCTTCCTACCCTCGATGTGCAACCTTCACTCTGGCTCCGCTATGTGGATGACATCTTTGCTCTGTGGCCTCATGACTCCAGTCTCTTCCAACCTTTTCTTGAAGCTCTTAACAATCTTGCCCCTTCCATTAAGTTTAAAGCTGAATGGGAATCTAATTCCTTACTTCCTTTCCTTGATATCCATGTCCACCGCTCAGATACAGGTTTTTCCTTTTTCGTTTACCGTAAACCTATGCACAGTGGCATGTACATTCACTATTTTTCCTATCATGCTTCCCCTGTGAAGAAAAGTGTTCTTATCTCCCTCTTTCTCCGTGCCCTCCGCATCTGTGATCCTCAGTTCCTTCCAGCAGAAATTTCTACTCTTCATAATTCGTTCTCCCGTCTTGGCTACCCTTCCCATTTCATAGACTCTGCCCTCTCACGTGCTAAACGCAATTTCTTCTCTCCCAAACTCTCTACTCATGGGAACTCTTCTATCCCTGCCTTCCTACATTTCCGGTCTTTCTAATCTCAACAATTCTCTCCGTCCCTTAGACATCAAGCTTACCTTCCGCCAGACTTCGCACTAATCTCGTTCATACCTCTCCTCCCTCTACAGATGTTCCTGGTGTCTACTCTATTTCTTGCTCCTCCTGTCCTCTTCAATACTTCGGAGAAACTGTCGATCTCTTTCTGACAGACTTAGGGAGCACAAAAATAGTGTTAGGCTTGCCGACACTAACAATGCTCTTTTCTGTCACGTCAGAGATCATAGCCATCCTATTGACTGGTCTTCTGCTAAAACTGTCTTCCCTACTTCCAACTCGAACAGTTGCCGTTTAGTTGAATCCTCTCTTATACACAACTTTCCTTGTATGAACATTAGCCCTGGCTTCGTCTCTGTAAGATGCCTTCCTCTCCCACTACATTGTAAAATGCTCCAAACTTCAGAACACCCGTGACTTAACCTGAATCCTCATTTCTTCTTCTTCTTCTTCTTCTTCTTCTTCTTCTTCTTCTTCTTCTTCTTCTTCTTTCTTCTTCCTCTTCCCCTTTCCTCTCTCCTTTTCTCCTCTGGTTGTCTTTCTCTCTCCTGTCTCGTGTTTCTGTTCCTTCTTCATTTATTTTATTTCACCACTTCCCCTTTCACGCACCTCGATGCGCTTGCTCTCCTCTGTGGGTTTCTAGCTCTCTTGCAGTGCTCCCCTTCCTTTGTATTTGACTGGCTCGTCTTCCTTATTTCCCACTTCTACCACTACCACTACTACTACCTCTTCTTCTTCTACTACAACTACTGATGAAATTAAGACACATGTGCGGCGTCTGGTTGTCTTTGTTGTGGACGTTTCGCCATCCAGTGGCTGGCTGGATGGCGAAACGTCTACGGTGGGGATGCCCGGGTGTTGTGCATGTGTCATTTCATCCTGTCGGTATTATATACAATTCTTGTACTACTACTACTACTACTACTACTACTACCTCCACCTCTTCCTGCCTATATATAGCCGTCCTGCTCCACCTCTGTTAGTGTGACTTTGTCAATGGTCCAAGTCGGACCGAAACGTCGTCGTAAGCTTCTCTCTTTTATGTGCGGGTTATCTGTGTATCGTTCCAGTCACGGTATTGTGCCTTTTTGTTATTTATTTAATTTAGTTTTTCCACACGAACTTGATAAGACAACTGAAGAATGTAAGGTGTGAGTAATTGACACCTCTAACTTAGACTATGATGAAGAACTACATGACTTGGTGACTCTTGACCACTTGGGGCGCAACCAACATTAATATTAATGAATCTTTGGATGACCATAAGAGACATGAACTACTTCAATGTGTAACTTTTCAGACGTCTTTACTGATATTCCAGGTGTTACCTCCACGGTAGTCCATAAGATTGACTTAGTGACGGACAATCCTATCAAACGAAAATTATACCCAGTTCCAGTTCACCTTAGGGTTGCATTTTGACCGAGAGGTAGACAAATTATTAAAACTAAAGATCATTGAACCTTCAGTATCTTCATATTGTTCACCAGTAGTCATGGTTAAGAAGGAGGATAATTCATATAGACTTGCTATTGACTTCAGAGGCCTTAATGCTATAACTCGGTGGGACGCTGAGCCTATGCCCTTAATAGATAGCGATCTACACAAATTTTATGACGCTTCCTTCTTTTCAGAGATTGACATTGTGCAGGCATATTGTGAGGGAAAAGTTCAATAGATAGGAGTATAGAGAGGGAATATATAGTAACAATAGTTTCATTGCCGGCTACTCGTTAAGGTAGGGTCAGTCTAGCTCCCGATATTCCCGCCTTTTCTCCCCCAACCCCTAAATTGATAGTTTGTCTGCCGGCTACTAGTTAAGGTAGGGTAAGTCACGCTCCCGTTTTTCCCACCTTTTCTCCCCACCCCTAAAGTGA
>NW_026464540.1:0-13671 GCF_026875155.1 Cherax quadricarinatus
GTGTGTGTGTGTGTGTGTGTGTGTTTTTGTGTGTTGTGTGTTGTGGGGTTGGGGTGTGTGTGTGTGTTTTTTGGTGTGTGTGTGTGGGGTGTGTTTTGTTTGTGGTGGGGGTGTGTTTTGTGGGGCCCGTGTGTGTTTGTGTGTTTTGTATGTGTGTGTGTTTGTGTGCTGTGTGGTGTGAATGTACTCACCAAGTTGGGGTTTGCAGGGGCGAGTCCAAGCTCCTGTGGGGCGTGTGTACTCACCTAATTGTGGTTGCAGGGGTCGATATAGCCCCTGGCCCCGTTGTGTTGTGGTGGTGTGTGTTTGTGTTTGTTTTTGTGTTGGTGTGTTTTTTGTGTGGTGTGTGTGTGCTTTCGTGTGTGTGGTGTGGTGGTGTTGTGTTGTGTGTGGGTGTGTGTGTGTGTGTGAGTCGTGTATTAGTTTGTGTGTGTGTTTGGGGTTGGGGTTGGTGTGGGGGTTTTGTTGTTGTGTGTGTGTTTGTGTTTTTTTTGTGTTTGTGGTTTGGTGTGGTGTTTTTTTGTGTGCGTGTGGTGTGTGTGTGGTGTGTGGTGTATTGTATGAGTGTGTGAAGTGTGTTTTGTGTTGGTTTGGGGGGTGTGGGTTGGGTTGTTTGTGGTTTTGTGTGTGTGTGTGTGTTGTGTGTGTGGGTGTGTGTGGGTGTGTTGGTGTGTGTGTGTGTGTGTGTTTTTGTGTGGACCACAAAAAATATTTGCACCAATAATCTTTACGTTGTGCCCGGGTGGGGAAAAGTGGGAATTGCCTCAGTACTCTATAATTTGTTCAATTGTAGCATGTATAAAGTAAGTAACCTTTCTTACAGGATTCATTTACCTTTTGTAACTTTGAGTTTTTTTCCCTTTGTACTATTTCACTTTTAAAAAACTTTGGGGGCCCATCCCGGGGACCCATTACAACCTCTGTAATCTGTAAATCCTTTGAACTTGTCATGATTGTGACCCGACCTACCGGGTTCACTACCTTTCAAATTTGAGCCCCATTACCTTTGTAATTGTGATTCTTACCTCTGTAACTTTCTCACTATCAAAACTTTGGAGTCCAGTCCCTGGACCAATTATGTCCCTTTCTGTAATCTTTTGACTACCGCCCACAGGATGGGTATTGGGTGCACAATAAACATTTTAAAAACTAACCTTAAAACTAACACTGGTTTTTAAACATTTTAAACCACTGTAATTTAAAGACGCTCTGAACACTTATTTAAACACTCAGAACACTGTTATTTAAACACTCTGAACACTGTTATTTAAACAATCTGAACAATGTTTTTAAACAGTTTTGAGCACCCTTTATTAAACACTGTTTAAAGTTCCACAACTCATGGCGGAAACCTGAGGTACTTAATTATTGGTTAATCTAGGGAATAGTGACTTTCCTGGTTTTCACGAGGCACATGATTATAGCTGTGGAAAATGTTTTCAAATGCAACAGAAACCTGTTTTACTACCTTAAATGGAAAAAATCAACTAATCGCACGTTCCAAATGAAATTTTTTGTGTCGTTCCAAAAATGGAACTTTTGTGTCTGAAACTACCTAGCAGACTTCCGTGGTGGAATTCATCGAGGGAACAACTTCCACCAACACATTTCACCCCGAGAACTTTTATGGGGTGAAACTCACACCCAAATGTTCCAGGGTGTGAGTTTTTGCTTCATAAACGGGGAGTTCATGTAGTCGGTGATGGTTCTCAAAAAAATAGTCCCATAATTAATAAACAGATTTACGGAAGAATATTTGTCAAAAATTATACAATTTTATACTTACAAATGTAAATATATTTAAAAATATGCATGCATGTAAATATAAAAGCAGAGACAGGTACAAAATTTTAGAACAGATTCTTGGTAAAAAAAATACAGATACTGTTAGTCTGAGGATAAAACACCTACCTGCAGTTCGTCGCACTGCTGCTGCTTGTTCCTCTTCACATTATTTAATCTCGTTATTTGCGCTTAACTGAGATTTAATTAGGAACAGTCTAGGTTAAACGTTACATAACGAATATAAAATTCCAGGTATTGTTTGCGATCGTTTAGAAACGGACATGTAAACACGCAAGAAAACAGTATGACTATCATGAAGAATGTTAATTTAAGGAGAAACGCTGACAAAGTCTACGGATAGCACCCGCCGCATTTCACTACCCCATTCCCATCCTGTGCGTGGTAGTCAAAAATTGGTACATCAAGGGTCCAGGGACTGGGCGCCAAAGTTCTGACAGCTGAACAAGGTACAAAGGTAATGAATTCACAAGTTACAAAAATAATGAATCATGTAAATAAATTTACTTACTTATGTTTATACGTGGTTACAGTCATGAACAAATTATAAATTAATGAGCAATTCACACATCCACACCCGGTCACATCTGTAATGAGTTTTCAGTGCAAATATTAATTGTTGGGTCACACGCACACACACACACACACACACACACACACACACAAATAGGTGAGTCCACACACACACACGAGCACACGCACTCATGCATGTATGAGTACACAAATACACACGCAAACCAGCACACAAGCACACGCACACAAAGCTCACGGTTCAGAGAGAGTGACCTAGTAGCGATCAGTGAAGAGGCGGGGCCACGAGCTCGGACTCGACCCCCGCAACCTCAACTAGGTGAGTACACACACACACACACACACACACACACACACACACACACACACGTGGTAATGCTTTATTTACAGAGTGCATATCAGAGTATTTTTCCAGAATGGTCTGTAATATACCACTGTGAATAAAATATTTTGACATCTAGAACATTTCTGAGTGAGTTGTCCCTGAATTCATTAATTCAATCACACTCCAGTACATAATGACGCAGGGTGAATATTTCGCTGGTCTAAATCTGGTGTGGGATTTAACCTGCCAAAGATACTTGTAACCCAGCCGGGGCCGGGCGGTAGTTACATCCAAGAGTCTGCTTATTTTGTTGGATGCACCATAGACATGTGGCTCCTCCTGCATGATAGAATGATGATAGATGGGCTGACTTGTGTCAATCTCCCAGAGTCTTAAGTCAATAAAATTCAGTTGAAGTTCTTTTCGTATTATTGTTCTCAAACTGCTAACTGACAAGCCAAGATTGTAATCTACCCACTCTTTGAAAGCATACAGTTTAGCCAGTTTATCAGTTCTGTCATACATCTGAAGACCAATGTGAGATGGAATCCACAGCATGTGCACTCTGATTCCACTCTCCACAATCCTACAATGCCTGTGTCTGGCTTCTTACACAAGCATACCACAATTTATACTTAATGAGTTGAGAGCATTTATGGATGACAGAGAATCAGTTACAATTAAAGTGTCAACCTTAGATACATGGACGCATTTCAGTGCAAGGAGTATGGCAAATAGTTCTGTTTGAAAGGTAGAGGCCCAGTTATTGACGTGAGCTCCAATTTCTTTATGAGAGCCATCACTTTGTACGACAACAGCAGCACTACCACCTGCACCAGTGGATTGGTGAACAGAGGCATCATGTTTGGCTTCAAGGCGAAGCTTTGGTTGTGATTGAAGAAGTATTTTGGGGGGAAATGGAGGAATGGTAGTTTGGAATGGGATAATATCCCATGGAGCGGAGAGGTGCCGCTGTTGCCTTAACACAGATCATGTATCTGGTTCATGCGTATGTCGGTTCCAATTTGTTCGATTCATGTGGAGGGTTGTTCACGAGTACTGAGGAAAGTTTGGAGGGCTTCTGTCCATGGATCTGAATGGGCCTCCCTGAACATATTAGCACCAGTTAGGTTATTTCTTTCAGTAACACGATTTCTGATGCTTGGAATATCCAGCTCTTTTCGCATATTTAAAATTTTGGCAGTACGAGAGCGTCCTAGAATGATCCTCATTGCTTCGTTCAGCAGTTTTTCCAACCCTCCATCAAGCTTCCAGTCAGACACAAGTGCAAGTAGTGACGCAGCTTAATCAACCAATCATCTAATATAAGCAAGATAAGCTATTATCATCATTTGTCCAGTCTTTTTAATTTTTCCTCCTCACTCTCAACCTGTCTTCTTCTTTTCTTCTTACTCTCGTGGCATGATAACAGTTCAGTAATTACCGAAATTTCGTCAGAGGTTCTCCCTCAAGTTAAATACAAATAGGAACTGAGTGTCATACTAAAGAGCTAAATAGACAGTGAATTATACCTTCACACCTTGTGAAGCTGTATAGCTCCCATGGGTTTAGCGCTTCCCGTGCAAAATTATATTGAATCTGATGTGTTGACTACTTACTTTAATTAAGTTGTCAGTTTATTTGTCCAGAACAACTGATTAATATTACATCTTTTATGTATGTTAATTAATTGCAAAGTAATATATAACTTGGTGTAGTAGGATATATAAGAACATAAGAACATAAGAACGAAGGAACACTGCAGAAGGGCCTACTGGCCCATGCGAGGCAGGGCCAAGTTCCTACCGGCTTAAGCCCAAAGCCCAACCTTGTCAGGTCAGGTCACATTGACTTAAGGGAGGAACACGGCAACCGACCTGGTAGCACAAGCTATCAGGTCCAACTCACACCCACCCACATCCACTCATGTATTTATCCAACCTATTTTTAAAGCTACACAACGTTCTGGCCTCTATAACTGTACTTGGGAGTTTGTTCCACTCATCCACAACTCTATTACCAAACCAGTACTTTCCTATATCCTTCCTGAATCTGAATTTTTCCAACTTAAAACCATTGCTGCGAGTCCTGTCTAGGCTAGATATTTTTCAGCATACTATTTACATCCCCTTTATTTATTCCTGTCTTCCATTTATACACCTCAATCATATCCCCCCCTAATTCTACGTCTTCTAGAGAGTGCAGATTCAGGGCCCTTAGTCTATCCTCATAGGGAAGGTTTCTGATACATGGGATCAACTTTGTCATCCTCCTTTGTACATTTTCCAGAGAATTTATATCCATTCTGTAATACGGTGACCAAAACTGTGCAGCATAATCTAAATGAGGCCTAACCAAGAATGTATAGAGTTGAAGAACAACCTGAGGACTCCTATTATTTATGCTTTTTGATATGAAGCCAAGGATTCTATTAGCTTTATTGCGAACACTTATGCACTGTTGTCTTGGTTTTTAGATTACTGCTAACCAGAACTCCTAATCTTTTCGCAATCCGTAATATTAAGATCTACATTATTTAGTTTATATGTGGCATGGTTATTGTCCTGTCCAACATTTAGAACTTTGCATTTGTCTATATTAAACTGCATCTGCCACTTCTCCGACCACTGCATCAGTCTATTCAAATCTTCCTGGAGTACTCGAACATCCTCGTCAGAATGAATTCGACGGCCTATTTTGGTGTCATCGGCAAACTTGCCGATGTCGCTCTTTATGCCCTCATCTATGTCGTTTATGTAGATTGTGAACAGCAGGGGGCCCAACACTGACCCCTGTGGAACACCGCTCGTAACGCTTCCCCACTCTGATTTCTCCCCATTTATGCAAACTCTCTGCTGCCTATTTGTCAACCATGCCTCTATCCAGGAAAAAAATTCTCCTCCTATTCCATGTGGTTTAATTTTCCTGAATAGTCTCTGATGTGGGACCCTGTCAAAAGCCTTACTGAAGTCCATATACACAATATCATATATCATATACCACTGATCTACCTCCACAAATACCTTAGTGAAAAAAGTTAATAAATTCGTAAGGCAGGAACGCCCCTTTGTAAAACCAAGCTGAGATTCGTTGATTAATTTATGCTTTCAAGGTGGCTACGAACTGCCTCGGCAATTATTGATTCCATAAATTTTCCCACTATGGAGGTTAGGCTTATTGGTCTTAGTTCGAAGCTAAGGACCTGTCACCTGTTTTGAAAATAGGTATCATATTTGCCATTTTCCACTTATCTGGCACCATGCCAGTTTGTAGTGATATGTTGAAAAGATTAGCCAAAGGTGTGCTAAGCTCCTCTTTACATTCCTTTAGAACCTTGCATACAGTTCATCAGGGCCTGGGGATTTGTTAGGTTTTAATTTATCTATTTGCCTAAGGACCATGTCACTTGTGACCCTAATCGTGCACAGTTTATTATCGTCTGTTCTACATAATTTATCATTACTGGAATATCGCTGGTGATCCTCCTGTGTAAAAACTGAGAGGAAGTATTGTGTTTAAAAATTCTACACATTTCCTTATCACTGTCAGTGAGCTGACCCGAGGAACTTTTGAGTGGGCCTATCTTGTCCCTGATCTTACTTCTGTATACCTGAAAGAATCCTTTTGGGTTAGTCTTCGATTCTCTTGCAACTTTAACCTCATAATCTCTTTTTGCTTTTCTAATTCCCTTTTTTATTTCTCTCTTTAACTGAATATATCGATTTCTTAATTGCCCCTCTCCTCTTTTGATTTGCCTATATATGCCTCTCTTTTGACCAATCAGATATTTTAATCTATTGTTCATCCATTTAGGATCATTTTTGTTTGATCTTGATTTCCCTATTTGGAACATAATTTGACTGAGCAGCTAGAACTATGCCCTGGAAAGCATCATATCGGCAACCATCACCACCTACCTGACCCTTAGTCAGGTCATTCCAGTTCAGCCCACCTAAGTAATTTTTCAGTCCTATGAAATCAGCCAAGCGAAAGTCAGGGACGGGAGACTTGATTGCCATTATTAGGGAATTCCAGATATATTAAAACTGAGTGATTTGTGATCACTTTCCCCAAGCTCATCATTAACCTCAAGATTATTAATTAGTGTTTCCCTACTGGCAAGAACCAAGTCAAGGAGGTTATTTCCTCTAGTTGGCTCTGTCACAAACTGTTTAAAAAAACAATCCTGGATCGTATCAAGAAAGTCACCTGACTCTAAATTTCCTGTCAAATTGCTCCAGTCAATCTGTCTATAGTTGAAATCTCCCATTAGCACAACATTATTCGTATGTAGATGCCTTACGAATTTCGTCCCATAGAAGTTTACTGCACTCCCTATCAAGATTTGGGGCCCTGTAAATCACACCCAAAATTATTTTTTCTCCGGCCCTCGAGAAGCTGTAACCAAACAGATTCAGTGGCTGATGCTTCTAATTTAATATCTGTCTAACACAACAATTTAAATTGCCCTCTGACATACATCGCTACTCCACCACCTTTCCTGTTGACCCTGTCAGTGTGGAATAATTTTTAGCCCTTTTATGTGACATTCAGAGGGCATCTCTCTATCTTTCAGATTGAGCAGGTCTCTGTTATAGCAATAATATCTTGTTTCCTGCACTTGCAATTAATCTTAGCTCATCTATCTTATTTCTTACACTCCTGCTATTAGTATAGTAAACCTTAAGGGAGCTAGTCCCTGCTGCCCTCTGCTGTCCCCCTTTGTTTGCCGACCTGATCTATTGTCTTTATTTATAACTTCATGCTGAATGCCTTTTATACATTTACTGTTTCCAACCCTAGTGTCGCAACCTGCTTGTTTCCCACACACACCCATACCTCTATCTTCCATCAGTTTAAAATCATAGGCATTTCACCAATGGCCTTCTCAATCGAGTCTGCAAGTGCTACCACCCCTGCCCCAGAGAGATGTACCCCATCCCTTGAATACATATCATGTTTGCCATAAAAGTTGTTCCAGTTGTCAATGAATGGGATTGCAAGTTCCTTGCAGTATCTGTCTAGCCAGCAATTTACACCAATTGCCCTAGACAACCATTCATTTCCTACTCCCCTTCTAGGCAAGATGCTACATATGATTGGGATCCCTCCCTTAGACTTAATGAAATCTATAGCTGATCTGTACTTATCTAGCAGCTCTTCTCTCCTACCCTTCCCAATATCATTTCCTCCAGCACTGAGACAGATAATGGGCTTGTTCCCATTACCTGACATGATATTATCCAGCCTGTTGACTATGTCCCCAACACCAGCTCCAGGGAAGCACACTCTATCTCTCATCTTCTTATTCCTATTACAAAAAAGCACGGTCAATATATCTTCCCTGAGAGTCACCAACCACAAGAATGCGCTTACCTCCATTAGCAGGGCAGTAGTACCCTTACCTTCACTGGCCACTGAAGTACATTCATCCTGAAGAACAGAGAAGCGATTTCCTACCTTCAGATCTTCACTCTTACTTTCCTTACTCTGATGCGCCTCCCATACTGTGAACCACTCGCCACTTGTAGCAGGTACTGGGCTGCACCTCACTGCTGGTAGCCGTTGCTACCTCCCCAACTACAGCCTCCTCACAGCGAGAGACAGACTGCACCTCACTGCTAGAAGCCTCATTCCCCACAACTCCAGCCACCTCACACTCTCTCCCACACCCATTGAGGTGGACCTTCAGCCTCCTAATCTCCTCCTGGAGAAGCAAGACCTCCTCCCTCAACTCTCCAACCTCAATTTTTAAAACACTGCAGAAGCAAGCCATGCTTTGTAACCGTCCACGCTAATCCCCAAAGCAGCTCAGGGTCTGTGACCTCACGTGACGACTGACCACTGATGACTGACGATGATAATGTAGTTTAAATGTAGCAAAGGAGATTTTCATGGTATATATTAAGTTAGCTACATAACTCAATTAACTGACAATATTTTAGTCGCGACTGTAAAATTTTAGAGAGGCTAATTCTTGTTTTTATTTATTTTTTGCTAAAGATGTTTTCTCAAAACATTAACATTCGTCTGGGGTATGATGACACAACATTCAGAATAAGTGTTTAGTGGAGTTACGTTTTGTTAAGGAATTAAGTTCATTAGACTCAATAATAGACTGGTGAGTAAATTATCTGTGAACAGTCTTACTTGCTGCTATGACCACTCTACATGTAATATTCGTCTCTTCTTATTTTTATGCAGTGATTTCACGAATTTTAAGAACTTCAACAAAAATGAACCAATCTTTCAAGTAGCTTTAACACTCTCACCAGGACCAGACTACACTCACCAGGTCCAAACTCACTCTCTCCAGGTCCACACTACACTCTCACCAGGTCCACACTACACTCTCACCAGGTCCACACTACACTCTCACCAGGTCCACACTACACTCTCACCAGGTCCACACTGCACTCTCACCAGTAGAAATACATCTCACCAGGTCCGAAAAAGGGCTCCCAGATCCCATACACGCCCACCAGGCCACAAACACTCTCACCGGTCCACACTAACCCACCGGGCCGACTACACCACCAGGCCAAAAATCATCTCTCCAGGCCCACATACACTTCAAACCCGGTCCACACAACTTACCGGGCCACACTACACTCTCACCCGGTCCACACTACACTCTCAAAACCCGGTCCACACTGCACTCTCACCCGGGAGGACTACACTCTTTACCAGGGCCACACACAGGCCCCCCAGATCCAAAACAAACGTCACCCGGTCCACACACACTCTCCCGGGCCTCCCCCCTAAAAAAACCTCACCAGGGCCCGATACACTCACCAGGTCCAAACTCACTCTCTCCAGGTCCACCTAAACCCCCACCAGGTCCCCCCAAATACACTCCACCAGGGCCACACTACACTCTCACCAGGTCCCAAAACACTTCACCAGGCCACACTGCCTCTCACCAGGTAGAGACTACACCCCCAGGTCCAACTACAGTCTCACCAATCCACACTACCGCCACCCGGTCCCCAAAACACTCTCCACCAGGGTCCACACTAAACCTCTCACCGGTCCCCACTACACTCTCCCCGGACCAAACACACTCTCACCAGGTTCACATACACCTCCACCCCGGTCCACATACATTTTACCGGTCCCACAAACTCTTCCCAGGGCCACACTACACTCTCACCAGGTCCACATACCCACCGGTCCAATACAAACACTCTCACCAGGTCGACACTACACTCTCACCGGGGCGACACTACACATCACCAATCCAAACTACACTCACCGGTTCACCAACACATCACCAGGTCCCACTACCCCTCATTAGGTCACACTACACTATCACCCGGGCCACACTACCTACACGAGGTTCACATACACCTCAAACCAGGTCCACCCTACACCATCCCCCCCCCAGGGCACACCCCAAATTTCTCCCCCCAGGCCCCAATACACAAACACCAGGTCCCGAACTAAAACCCTCACCGGTCCACACTACCCCTCCACCAGACACACTTACACCCTCACCAGGTCCCCCAAATGTACCTCACCAGGTCCGACAACACTCTACCATCCAACTACGCTCACCCCGGTCCACACTACACTCTCACCAGGGCCACACCACTTTTACCCGATCCCCACTACACCTCCCCAGGTCCAAACTACATCTCACCAGGTCCAAAAACTCACTATCACCAGGGCCACACAACACTACCCAGGGCCACACTACACTATCCCAGGTCCAGACTACACATCACCCCGGTCCACACACATACCCCAGGTGCACACTACATTCTCACCCAGGTCCACATACACGTCACCCCGGTCCAGACACATCTCCCAGGTCCCCCAAATACACCCACTAGGTCCACACTACACTCACCCGGTCCACACGCACCCACCGGTCCAGACTACCTCTCACCAGGGCCCGACTAAGTCTCACCGGTCCAACTACACTTCAACCAGGTTCACATACACCTCACCGGTCCACACTACAAAATCTCACCAGGTTTCCACACACACTCTCCCCCTGTCCAAATACACTCCACCAGGTCCATATCACTCTTTTCCCCGGTCCAACTACACCTCAAAACCCGGGCCACACACTCTCTTCCAAACCAGGTCCACACTTACACTCTCCCAGATCCACACACATTCACCCCGGGCCACACTGCACCTACCCTCCCCCACCTCACCCAGTTCCAGACTACACTTCACCATGTCCAACTACAGTCTCCCAGGCCAACTCCACTCCACAGGGTCCACACTAACCTCTCACCCGACCACAAAAACACGCTCACCAGGTCCACCAAAAGTCCTTCCCGGTCCCCATACACTCTCACCCGGCCCCACTACACTCTCACCAGGTCCAACTACACCTCCCTAGGTCCAAACTAACACTCTCACCAGGTCCACATACACTCTCACCAGGTCCACAACACTCTACCAGGTCCACACTAAACTCCCCACCAGGGTCCACACTACCCTTTTCCACCAGGTCCACACACACTCACCAGGTCCTCTACCTCTCACCAGGTCCCAACTACACTCTCCCAGGGTCGACACTAACTATCACCCGGGCCACCCACACTCACCAGGTCCCCGACACACTCCACCAAAGTCCACACTACCTATCCCAGGCCCCACTACGCTCCCCACTAGGTCCCCCCTACCTTCACCAGGTCCACACACACTATCAGGAGGTTCCACCCACACCCCCCAAACCCGGTCCACACTACAATCCCAGGTCCCCCAAACACATCACCCGGTCGACACTTTCCCCCTACACCAGGGCCGACACACTTCACCCCGGTCCCCCAACAACTATCCCCAGGGGCACACTACATTCTACCAGGTCCACACTACGCAAACCCGGGCCAGACTTTCACTCTCACCAGGGCCACACTACACTCTCACCGGGCCACACTACCTCTACCCGGTCCACACGCAACTTCACCAGGTCCAGACTACACTCCCAGGTCCAGCTACATTTCCCCCCGGCCCCCACTACCCTCCCCCAGATCCACACACCGCTTTACCCGGTCCACTCTACACGCTCACCAGGGCCCCCACACACTCTCACCAGGTCCAGATACACTCCACCAGGGGCCAGACTACAGTCTCACCAGGTCCCCCTACACTCTCACCGGTCCCCACTAACGCTCACCCGTCCACAACCCAAAAGCCCACCGGTCCAACACACTCTCACCCAGGTCCACACGCACCCCCTCACCAGGTCCCGACTAACCCACCAGGTCCGACTACAGTCTCACCAGGTCCACACACCTTCACCAGGTCACACTAACAATTCACCAGATCCCACTACACGCTCCCAGGTCCACACTACACGCTCACCAGGTCCACACTCACTCTCACCAGGTCCACACTACACTCCACCAGGTCCACCTAAAATCCACCAGGTCCCCCACTAAAAACTTCACCAGGGCCCCACTCACTCACCAGGTTCCATACTTTCACCTCACCGGTCCACAACACTCTCACCAGGTGGACACACACTATCACCAGATCCCACTACACTCACCCGGTCCCATACACTCTCAAACCGGTCCACACAAAACCCAAACCCGATCCACCTACACTATCACCCGGACCACACTACACTTCAACCAGGTTCCACACACACTTCACCAGGGCCAACTACACTATCAGGGGTTCACACTACCCCTCACCAGGTCCACACACAAAAAAATTCACCAGGTCCACACAACACTATCACCTTTTCCACACTAAAATATAGAACATTAGAACAACTCAGGCAACACAACACAAATAGAACATTAGAACAACTCAGACAACACAACACAATAGAACATTAGAACAACTCAGACAACACAACACATAGAACATTAGAACAACTCAGGCAACACAACACAATGGAACATTAGAACAACTTAGGCAACACAACACAATAGAACATTAGAACAACTCAGACAACACAACACAATAGAACATTAGAACAACTCAGGCAACACAACACAATGGAACATTAGAACAACTCAGGCAACACAACACAATAGAACATTAGAACAACTCAGACAACACAACACAATGGAACATTAGAACAACTTAGGCAACACAACACAATGGAACATTAGAACAACTCAGACAACACAACACAATGGAACATTAGAACAACTTAGGCAACACAACTAAGCTGACCAACACAATTCCTCACAAAGCTGTTTTATAAGCTTAATTTATTCTCGTGTATTTACATTGTTCATTATCTATTACTATAAATCACCATTTATTCTCAAAATTTCAAATCATCTTCAACCACCCAACTCCACAACTTATCTTCAACCACCCATCTCCACAACTTATCTTCAACCACCCATCTCCACAACTTATCTTCAACCACCCATCTCCACAACTTATCTTCAACCACCCAACTCCACAACTTATCTTCAACCACCCAACTCCACAACTTATCTTCAACCACCCAACTCCACAACTTATCTTCAACCACCCAACTCCACAACTTATCTTCAACCACCCAACTCCACAACTTATCTTCAACCACCCAACTCCACAACTTATCTTCAACCACCCAACTCCACAACTTATCTTCAACCCCCCCCATCTCCACAACTTATCTTCAACCCACCCCATCTCCACAACTTATCTTCAACCACCCCAACTACCACAACTATCTTCAACCACCCAACTCCACAACTTATCTTCAACCACCCAACTCCACAACTTATCTTCAACCACCCAACTCCACAACTTATCTTCAACCACCCAACTCCACAACTTATCTTCAACCACCCATCTCCACAACTTATCTTCAACCACCCCATCTCCCACAACTTATCTTCAACCACCCATCTCCACAACTTATCTTCAACCACCCATCTCCACAACTTATCCTTTCAACCACCCATCTCCACAACTTATCTTCAACCACCCCACTCCACAACTTTATCTTCAACCACCCATCCCACAACTTATCTTCAACCCACCCATCTCATAAACCAACTTAATCCCTTCAACACCCATCTCCACAACTTATCTTCCAA
>NW_026464541.1:0-14053 GCF_026875155.1 Cherax quadricarinatus
AAAGTATTGGTTTTTGGAAATAGGGTATTGATGAGTGGAACAGTCTACCTAGTTGGGTTATTGAGGCTGGGACTTTGGTAGTTTCAAATTTAGGTTGGATAAGTACATGAGTGGGAGGGGTTGGATTTGAGAGGGACTTGCACATCGGAGCTTGGAAATAAATGGTATAAAATACCGACACAATGGCAATATAAACACAAATGCAGTATAATGTGATCCTTTATTGACTACGTTTCGCCCACACAGTGGGCTTTTTCAAGTCACAAACAGAACTACCTGGGTGGAAGGAACGCGAGTATTTATAGTCCGCTGAGGTCAGGTGAAGAATGCTGCATCTGATGATGTACCGAGTGGGGCTATAGAGTCTAAAAACTTGGGTAGCTTGGAAAGGAGATTGGATAAGTTTGTGAGCAGACCTTCTACAGTGTTCTTATGTGGGATAGCGATGAAGAAGTTTCTTGGCAAGTGGTTCAGCTATGTTATAGAAGCCACTATTCTGGTTGAAGTTGTCGGATAAGAAATAAGTGATGATTCCAGGATTCTTCGGTATTGATGTGTTGTCTTCTGTGGCGATAAGTCTTGAGTTTCTGTAGTTTATCAAGTGGTTGTGTGAATTACGGTGTTGTACGCAGGCATTCCTTGTGTCGTCAGACCTGCTTGCGTATTGGTGTTCTGAAATACGTGTTTGGAGGTCCCTTTGATGTTTCGCCCACGTATAACTTGTTGCAGTCATTACAAGGGATTATGTATACCCCTGCAGAGGATGGAGGCTTGATCCTGCCTACTACTGGTGATGTCCTTGATGGTCTTGGTTGTGGAGTAGATACTTGGAATGATGTTTTGGCAAAGATGTTGGAAACATGTTTGGCAATGGAGTTGGTGGGAAGGACTATGTATCTCTTCTCGGCAGTGTCTTCTCTGGGTGTGTTGAAGATGTTTAAAGCTCGCCGTCTGCAGTCTCTGATGAAGTGACGAGGATAGTGGAGTTTGGAAAATACTTGTTCAATTATAGTGCATTCTTCCTCAAGGAACTCGTTGCTGCAGATTCTGAGTGCACGCAGGAAGAAGCCTATAATTACACCACGTTTGGTTTTGGTGTCGTGGTGAGAGTAGAAGTGGAGAAAACCCACCAACCAAAACGATCTTCTCCACTTCTACTCTCACCACGACACCAAAACCAAACGTGGTGTAATTATAGCTTCTTCCTGCGTGCACTCAGAATCTGCAGCAACGAGTTCCTTGAGGAAGAATGCACTATAATTGAACAAGTATTTCCAAACTCCACTATCCTCGTCACTTCATCAGAGACTGCAGACGGCGAGCTTTAAACATCTTCAACACACCCAGAGAAGACACTGCCGAGAAGAGATACATAGTCCTTCCCACCAACTCCATTGCCAAACATGTTTCCAACATCTTGCCAAAACATCATTCCAAGTATCTACCTCCACAACCAAGACCATCAAGGACATCACCAGTAGTAGGCAGACAAGCCTCCATCCTCTGCAGGGTATACATAATCCCTTGTAATGACTGCAACAAGTTATACGTGGCGAAACATCAAGGGACCTCCAAACACGTATTTCAGAACACCAATACGCAAGCAGGTCTGACGACACAAGGAATGCCTGCGTACAACACCGTAATTCACACAACCACTTGATAAACTACAGAAACTCCAAGACTTATCGCCACAGAAGACAACACTCAATACCGAAGAATCCTGGAATCATCACTTATTTCTATATCCGACAACTTCAACCAGAATAGTGGCTTCTATAACATAGCTGAACCACTTGCCAAGAAATTTCTTCATCGCTATCCCACATAAGAACACTGTAGAAGGTCTGCTCACAAACTTATCCAATCTCCTTTCCAAGCTACCCAAGTTTTTAGACTCTATAGCCCCACTCGGTACATCATCAATGCAGCATTCTTCACCTGACCTCAGCCGGACTATAAATACTCGCGTTCCTTCCACCCCAGGTAGTTCTGTTTGTGACTTGAAAAAGCCCACTGTGTGGGCGAAACGTAGTCAATAAAGGATCACATTATACTGCATTTGTGTTTATATTGCACATCGGAGCTTGTTTCTTGGGTGGCATTGAAAATTGGGTTGGTCAAATGTTTGTTAGTGGGATGAATTGTAAAGGACCTGCCTAGTATGGGCCAACAGGCCTGCTGCAGTGTTCCTCCTTTCTTATGTTCTTATTTTATTTGTCGCGAAGATAATCTTTTGAAAGTGTGATGATAAAGGAAGGTGAATTGAGTTAGTTGTGGTTCACCTAAGCCAGAGATGATCCAGCACTGACATAGTGAAGTTACCCCAGAGATGATCCAGCACTGACATAGTGAACTTACCCCAGAGATGATCCAGCACTGACATAGTGAACTTACCCCAGAGATGATCCAGCACTGACATAGCGAACTTACCCAAGAGATGATCCAGCACTGACATAATGAACTTACCCCAGAGATGATCCAGCACTGACATAGTGAACTTACCCCGAGACGATCCAGCACTGACATAGTGAAGTTAATCCAGAGATGATCCAGCACTGACATAGTGAACTTACCCCGAGACGATCCAGCACTGACATAGTGAAGTTACCCCAGAGATGATCCAGCACTGACATAGTGAAGTTACCCCAGAGATGATCCAGCACTGACATAGTGAAGTTTCCCCAGAGATGATCCAGCACTGACATAGTGAAGTTACCCCAGAGATGATCCAGCACTGACATAGTGAAGTTACCCCAGAGATGATCCAGCACTGACATAGTGAAGTTACCCCAGAGATGATCCAGCACTGACATAGTGAAGTTACCCCAGAGATGATCCAGCACTGACATAGTGAAGTTACCCCAGAGATGATCCAGCATTGACATAGTGAAGTTACCCCAGCGATGATCCAGCACTGACATAGTGAAGTTACCTCAGAGATGATCCAACACTGACATAGTGAAGTTACCCCAGAGATGATCCAGCATTGACATAGTGAAGTTACCCCAGAGATGATCCAGCACTGACATAGTGAAGTTACCCCAGAGATGATCCAGCACTGACATAGTGAAGTTACCCCAGAGATGATCCAGCACTGACATAGTGAAGTTACCCCAGAGATGATCCAGCACTGACATAGTGAAGTTACCCCAGAGATGATCCAGCACTGACATAGTGAAGTTACCCCAGAGATGATCCAGCACTGACATAGTGAAGTTACCCCAGAGATGATCCAGCATTGACATAGTGAAGTTACCCCAGAGATGATCCAGCACTGACATAGTGAAGTTTCCCCAGAGATGATCGAGCACTGACATAGTGAAGTTTCCCCAGAGATGATCCAGCACTGACATAGTGAAGTTACCCCAGAGATGATCCAGCACTGACATAGTGAAGTTTCCCCAGAGATGATCCAGCACTGACTAGTGAAGTTACCCCAGAGATGATCCAGCACTGACATAGTGAAGTTACCCCAGAGATGATCCAGCACTGACATAGTGAAGTTACCCCAGAGATGATCCAGCACTGACATAGTGAAGTTACCCCAGAGATGATCCAGCACTGACAATAGTGAAGTTACCCCAGAGATGATCCAGCACTGACATAGTGAAGTTTCCCCAGAGATGATCCAGCACTGACATAGTGAAGTTAACCCAGAGATGATCCAGCACTGACATAGTGAAGTTACCCCAGAGATGATCCAGCACTGACATAGTGAAGTTACCCCAGAGATGATCCAGCACTGACATAGTGAAGTTACCCCAGAGATGATCCAGCACTGACAGCGTCGCCTCCCAAGTTTTATGTTTCTGGCTCCAGATTTTCAACCGCGATCGTCATGGTCTTGTTTATCGCGTCATTTTTAGGAAACATCTCCCTTCTTCTTGCCACCTTTACCACTGTCGTTTAGGCGTTCACTTCGAATAAAACCGTAACCTATTAAGTTTTCCCGCTATTTCCAATAAACTTTCCTCCCCCTGACAGTTCCGGCAGAGACCCAGGGGAAACTTTCTTAAACTTTTCCTTCCACTCATCACCTATTTTCCTTCCATGGCAGAAATTTAAAAGAAAATATTGCACTTTTTTGTTTTCCTTCCCAACAAAACACAAATACCCCGTACAGCAATATCTCTGATATTTTTATTTTCCATCCGGGGAAATTTTCCGGTGCCCTCTGCTGCTTGTCTCGCCCGACAAAACATGGGACCAGAGAGGTAAATCTCTGTGTAAATCCCTCTTCGCCAGGTCTTGCATCACCCAAGTATTTCTCTGTTTTGGTCGTCCTGGAGAACGTCGTCGTCCTTCATCCTACATAAAGAAGATTTATTTTTGTTGTTTTTGTCTATATTAATATTATTATTATTTATTTTATTAACACATCGGCTGTTTCCCACCAAGGCAGGGTGACCCGAAAAAGAAGAAACACTTTCATCATCACTCACTCCATCACAATCTTACCAGAGGTGTGCTAACACTGCAGCTAAAAAACTGTAACATATCTCCAGTCCTCCTTCCGAGTGCCGGCACTGTACCTCCCACCTCCAGGAAGAAAGTCCGGCAAATCCGTGCCTGACCAGCTGGACTGTGTGTTGCAAGTTTTACTGTAGGCGGCCAGCAGTAACAGCCTGATAATCAGGCTCTGATCCACAAGGAAGCCTGGTCTGGGACCGGGCTAGAGGGCACTGACCCCTGGAAACATCCTTCAGGAATCCCCAACCCCCCCCCTCCCGCCTCACCGTCGTTTTCACAATTTGATTTAGGAGGCGAGTTGGTCAAAGTTCGCATCAAAGTAGAAAGAAAAAAGATAAACACGGTAAAAGCCCCATCCTCCATGTCTCTCTCTCCCTCTCTTTTAAGTTTAACCAGGGTAAAACTGGTCAATTAGAAAGAACTCATTTAAAATTAAATCCTTTCTAAAATTTTCTCTTACACGTTTACAGATATATTTTATGTTAATGTAAAAATTAATAATTTTGTACCAAAAGAACCTTAGAAAACTTACCTAACCTTATTATAACAAGTCCAATTTAATATAGCCTAATGCAACTATATATATTTTAGACAAGTTTACAATAATTTAATAATAAACGAATACAATGAATTTTTTATATCATTATATATAACAATGGTTATAAATGACCATAATTTTTAAAGGGGTGGACCGGTAAGCCAGCGGAAGGCCTCGGTCAGATGACCAAAAGCTCCAAAGGCGGGTCATCATCTGACTAAGACCCGCGTCAGGAAACATTTGTCCTGTTTCCTGACGAACCTTACCTAACCTAAACCTAATGAATTTTTTGTTTTTCGTTAGGTTTTTGAATGATTTTTGTGAAATTACTGCATACACAAATTTTCGCTTGCCATATTCGGCAAGAAGAGAATTGCTATTTAAGCGAAAATCGCAAGTTATATATATTATATATATATAATATATATATATATATATATATATATAATATATATATATTTATATATATTATATATATATATATATATAACACTGCGACTAGCCGAGAATTCGAGCCCATGTCCGTTTTGGTCCTGCCTCGTGGTGAGCGAAAATCGCATGACGCTCTAACCCACTGGACCACAAAAATCCTACAAGAAATCAAACACCTTGATCCGAGGATATACGGTGGTATGAGTGCCTATGAGCTAATTTCGTTCTAATCCCCGTTTGGTGTACTAGCCTCCACAAGCAGTATTTATATTGTCACAATACACACACACACACACACACACAACACACACACACCCACACCCACACCCCACACACACACAACACACACACACACCACACACACACTTATATATATATATATATATATATAATATATATATAATATATATAATAATATATATATATATTTATTCAAGGAGTCCTCCAGTATGCTGAAGGGGGGGAGTGTGGTTGGTGTTTGAGGAAGGTGAGAGTACCTCCAGTTTACTGAATCAAGAGTCCTTCATCATGACAGCCTAACTGAAGGTATCTACATTTATTATACCTGTGATGGGCTTCCAGCATTTTTTTATTCCTGCAGCCCGACCCAGGGCCAGGCTTGTCTGGTGCTTACCTGTCAACCAGGCTGTTTGCTGCATGGCAGCCTGCTGGCCAACATATCCATCACCGTCGGTTTCATCCAGCACTTGGCTGAGGAAATTGTCTAGTTTCCTCTTGAAGACTTTTGCACTTCTTCCAACAGTGTTTCTGATATCTTCTGTTAAGCTGTTAAAAGTTCTTGGACCATGGATGATGACACAATGTTCTCTTATTGTGCTCACGTCGCCCCTGCTTTTCACTGGGTTTGTTCTACACTTTCTCCCATATCTATAACTACAATATGTTGTGACAGTATGCAGACCAGGCCCTCGAGCTCCTTCCATGTATATATTATCATGTCACTCTTCTCGACGTCAGTGAATACATATTTAGAATTTTGAGGCTCTTGGAGTAATATATTTAAATACTGTATTGTCTCTATGTGCGCCGTAAATGAGCCTAGAATCTGTTCCAGCTCTGATATTTCTCCTGCCCTGAATGGAGTCGCCAACACTCAAGAGAGAGAGAGCACGAACGATCTGAATAGTGTCGCTATTGGCACCATTTCCCTCGTTTTGAAAGTTCTCGTAATCGAACTTGCAATTTCCCTGACTGTTGTGACATTTGCTTTATTGTATTCTTTGAATGAATGGTAAGATGACATAAATACTCCCAGGTCAAACCATACCCCCGGCCGGGATTGAACCCGCGGTCATAGAGTCTCAAAACTCCAGCCCGTCGTGTTAGCCATTACGATTTCTTAAGTCACTCCCAGGTCTTTCTCGTGTTCCTCTTGTTCTATCTGATGATCTTGTGTATTGTATACAGTGTTCCTTATGAACGATCTCCCCTCTCTAATTACCCCGTGTTGAGTGTGACTATCCTCAGAGTGGTGGTTACTAAACCTTCGTCTTCACCTTCAGGATTGGTGCGTCGGTGGTTGCCTACCCAAGGGCAGGAAGCCTCCCTCTGCACTCCTGTTGCTATCTGTAGCCTCCACGCTCCAGACTGTACGTGTAGTCGACACGCTATACAGCCAGTGTTGCCTCTCCTCGCTGTTGTCTGAAGTCTCCACGCCTCAGCCTGTAAGTGAAGTCTGCTCGCCATTCAGCTAGTGTTGGCTCTCCTCATCGCTCACAGCCAGAGTTGTTCTCTTCACCGAGTGGTGGTTACTGGACCTTCGTCTTCACCATCAGGATTGGTGCGTCGGTGGCTGCCTACCCAAGGGCAGGAAGCTTCCCTCTGCACTCCTGTTGCTGTCTGAAGTCTCCACGCCTCAGCCTGTACGTGTGGTCTGCACGCCTTACAGCCAGTTCAGGGCATACAGTGCTCCATCAAGCTACAGCTCACCTCCTCAGTGTCCTGTGCCTCCAGAGACGCACTCCACAAGAAACTTTAAAGTTATAATCAGGCAAGTACGTGTGTCTACTTCACACGTACTTGCCTAGCCAATTTTTCTCACAGGATTGGCCCCCACATCTAATTTACGATGCCTGCAATGCCTTCCACCTCCTTTCCCCTTACCACTCCTCTACTGCCAACACCTGCCTCTACTCCTGCTTCTAAGGCCTATCCTGCCCCCAACTCTTCCAAGCCCAATTCTTTCTCGCTTAACCTCAAATACTCTAAATCTGATCATGCCACTATCTGTCCTGGAAATTTACTGTACCAGATCACTGGCGCTCCTCAGTATAAAGTCTTTAAAACCAACTCTGGATTCAAACTACTTCTTGACAGACATTCTTACGAAACGTACACCTCAACCGAGACCAGACAAAAACTTCTCAATGCAGGCTTCACTATTATTTGGACTCCTGAGCACCGCGCCAAATGCACAGTGATCGCAAAACACGTAGACTATTCTCTCCTGACTGCCTATGACACAGACAAAGAAGACTTAATCAAAGACATTAGTACTAAGAACAAAGTCTCTGTTGACGATATTTATAGACCTGAAAACTCTACCATCCTCAAAATACGCTGTTCAACTCCTTCTGACGCCTCTACACTCTTCAATCAAGGAATCCTTGCCAAGACCATCCGCATTCCTCCAAACTCTCTCTTCACTCCAAACTTCCACCCCATCACACAATGTCTGAAATGCTACAAATTTGGCCACGACAAAATCTCATGCACTTCCACACAAACCTGCTCCAGATGTTCAGCAACTGGCCACTTCTGGAACACTTGCAACCTCCCCCTAAAATGTTCTAACTGCGGTGGGTCACACACTGCAGTTGCAAATTCCTGCCCTACTAGAAAAGACATTCTCTCCACCCTCAAAGAAAGCCAACCTCCCTCCCTCCCCAACCCCTTCCCTGCATCTCTCCCCCTCCTACAATACCTTCCAACCCTACCCCCAATGCCTGGGTTACCCCACGCACTTGGTCTACCCCTCCTACTCTACACACTTCAAACACCAACACACAGACTACAATCACCTCTCCTTCTACACCTACACCCACACTAGACTACAAAACTAACTGCCAACTCGCCACTGCTGCCCACTCTGCGATGGTAATCTCTCAAGCCTACCAATCAGACTACTCACATGTCCTTAACCTAATTGTCCGCTAACAATCTTCCCTCTTTAATTATCCCTCCTTCCTGCTTCTCTTCTAAGCCCCCTACAACCTCTACCTCCTCCCTCTCTCCCACCCCCCCACTTCCTACACCCACCAGCTCTCCCCCCCCTACCCCTCTTCACTACTTCCACCCCTCCCACCAACACCCCTACTGCTGCTGCTACGACCACCCCTCCCCCGACCTCCATACCCACTTCCTCATCCCCAACCAAAGCTTCCGAGCAAAGGCAAGAAGACTGGCGGTTATATAGGCGTCAGTGGATAGGGACGGGCAGCAGACGAGGGCATAGTCACTGGTAGGCGGGATTCCCCAGTGGAAGTAGGTCCTTCCCAAAGAGATGGGTTAGTTGCAGCAGCCGTGAAGAAGGTCTTGTAGATGTCCTCTGAACCAAGATTCCATGATGTTGCAGTGTCTGACAAGTTGTGCAAGAAAGGTATAAAATACCGACAATATGAAAGTTAAGGCACATGTGCAACATCTGGATATCTTTATTGTAGACGTTTCGCCATCCAGTGGCTTTATCAATACAGATTCTAGGACATAATAGGAAGACAGTGACTATGCCCTCGTCTGCTGCCCGTCCCTATCCACTGACGCCTATATAACCGCCAGTCTTCTTGCCTTTGCTCCAGATTCTCCTCCACCACGATGCTGTGAACACTAACTCCAAGGCTGAGGGACTGATTACCTCATCTTTTGTATATAGTTCTACTGTCTTCCTATTATGTCCTAGAATCTGTATTGATAAAGCCACTGGATGGCGAAACGTCTACAATAAAGATATCCAGATGTTGCACATGTGTCTTAACTTTCATATTGTCGGTATTTTATACCTTTCTTGCACAATTTGACTACTCTCGGAGCCCAGCCATGGGCCCCGCTCGTTCTACGCTGTTCTTCTACGCTCTTTCTATATCTGATCTAGGTTTTTCTTAGTGGTACATATTTCATGCACACCTTCCCTATGAGGATAGACTGAGGGCCCTGAATCTGCACTCTCTAGAAAGACGTAGAACCAGGGGGGATATGACTGAGGTGTATAAATGGAAGACAGGAATAAATAAAGGGGATGTAAATAGCGTGCTGAAAATATCTAGCCTGGACAGGACTCGTAGCAATGGTTTTAAGTTAGATAAATTCAGATTCAGGAAAGCACTGGTTTGGTAATAGAGTTATGGATGAGTGGAACAAACTCCCGAGTACAGTTATAGAGGTGTGAGTTGGACCTGATTAGCTTGTACTACTAGGTCAGTTGCCGTGTTCCTTGGGTGAATGTGACCTGACCTGACTAGGTGGGGGCATTGGCTTAAGCCGGTAGGAGACTTGGACCTGCCTCGTATGGGCCAGTAGGCCTGCTGCAGTGGTCCTTCTTTCTTTTGTTCTTATGTTCTGTATTCATTTTTTTTAAATATACTTCAGAAAATAAATTAAGCCAGAGGAAGGTCAACTGGTACTCAACATCCTTCAATGACACTTTTGAACGCTCGGTGTCTGGCAACACCAGACGAGCCTAGCCCACGACCGGGCTCCGAGAGTAGTAAGACTCTCGAAACTCAGTGGTGACGTGTACTTAGCTCAGTGGTGACGTGTACTTAGCTCTGTGAAGACCTGTTTGTGTGCTCTCTGTGAATCTGAACCAGGATGCCCTCTCTTGAGCAGCTTTACCAGCAGCTGAGAGAAGAACTCAGAGTTGCTAAACTGGAGATCGGCGATTAACGGAGGAGAACAAGAGGATTCGTAGTAACCCAAACCTGTTGTGAGTCCCCAGGTTAAGAAGGGAGCTTGGTCAGTTAGTCGGGCAACAGGGAACCAAGTTTGAAGATTAAAAAAACGGTTGGAGAGGCAGAAAAAACGAGAAACCAAAAGACTGCGTGGAAACTTCCAACTCATTCTGGGTGCTACCTGACGAATGTGAGTGTTCTACTGGGAATGCCACAACGAGCACCAAGGGAAGCATTGGCAGACGTGAGTGAGACATCCCTAAAAACCCCCAAACGAAGACCATCGAGAACGTAAAGCGAATTCAAACAAGTGATGTAATTTGCTACCTGGCGAATGTGAGTCGACTACTCGGAGCATCACTACGGACGACGCCAAGGGAAAGGGTTTAAAAAACATGTTGTTGTTGCGGATAGCCAGATTAGGTACATGGTTAGGGCATTCTGTTTGAAGGATAGGAGTAGGAGGCAGAGAGTATGTTTTCCTGGGGTGGGATGAAGGATATTGTTAGCCTTTCTGGATGACTCAGAGAGGTAATGGGGCAATCCTATTATCTGTCCCCAGTGCTGGAGGCAACGATTTTGGGCCCAGACGTAGGAGGGGAGGCCCTGATTAGCAGGTATAGGTCAGCAATAGAGATAATTAGGAAGAAGGGTGGCAAACCTGTCATATGTGGCATTTTGCCAAGGAGAGGAGTTGGAAATGAAGGGTTTTGTCCAGAGCAATTGGTGTAAATTTGCTGGCTGGCAAATACTGTAAGGAAAATGCGGTAACATTCATTGACAACTGGGACCTCTTCTATGGCAGAAATGACATGTATGCCGGGAGGGGGTTTTCACTTATCTAGGTGTGGGGTGGGAGCACTGGCCAACGCAGTGGAGGGAGCTGTTAGGTCTTTAAACTAGGAATAGTTAGTGGTATGGGTTTTGGCGGGAAAACTGTGAAGTCGCAGGGTAGTAACATGAGTACTAGGAGAACTATTTAATAGGCAAAATGAGGAGGATATTGGAAGCCAGTGGCATAATTGACAATGACAGTAATAGGTTTAGTGGAATAACAGAAAGGAGCAGGAAAGGGGAAAGAGATAGGAGGGTCATTAAATATTTATTACACAAATAGTCGCAGTGCTAGGAATAAGATGACGAGTTGAGACTAGTTGCTAGTGCAGGTAACATGATGTATTTGCCATTACTGAGACGTGGTTTAATTAAAAAGTCGGGACATGCCTGCAGAATGTCACATTCAGGGTTTTAAATTGTTCCAAGTAGATAGAAGTATCGGGAAGGGGGGTGGGGTGGCATTGTATGTCGGGGACCGCTTGAACTGTTGCATAAAACAGGGATTAAGTCTGAAGTAACACTTTCAGAGTCTGTTTGGATAGAATTTTCAGAGGGGCATGAAAAATTAAATTTTTTGTGTGATATACCGTCCCCCAAATTTGATAGGGACCAGGGAGCTACTATGGAGGAAATTGTTAGGGCCACAAGGCCCCGATAATGTAGTAATTCTAGGAGACTTTAACTTTAGTCATATTGATTGGGAAAAATTTTTAACTGGGAATTTAGAATCATAAAGATTTCTTGAAGTAGTTCAGGATTGTTTTTTGAAGCAGTTTGTGGGCAGAACCTACAAGGGGTAATAACCTCTTGACTTAGTTCTGGCAAACAATAATCCCTTGTTTAAAATTTATAAGTTTCAGGGAACTGGGTGCCCGCGGGCCACAAATCAATTACATGTAGAATTGAATTTGGGAAGTATGAAGTAGGGATAACTCAGTAACAGTCCCAGATTTTTCGCTTAGCAGATTCGATGGGCTTAGAGAACACTTATCATCTGTTGACTGGGGTAACGAAGAGAGCTATCAATATGACAGTTTTCTGAACACAATACATGCTGCTCAAAGAACGTTTATCCCTTATAAGGAAATTAGATCAAATAGAAATGACCCAAAATGGTGAATAATAGGCTGAAATATCTACTAGGGCATAAGAAAGGAATTTATAGGCGTTTTCAAAGAGGCGAGGGTCATTTATGAATCAGTATATTGCATTAAGAGGGACATTAAAAAAAGGGGTAAGAAAAGCTAAAAGGGACTATGAAATTAAAGTTTTCTAGGGATTCTAAAACTAACCCAAAAAAATTTTTTCCAGGTCTATAGAACCCAAAAATCAGAGATAAGATAGGTCCCTTAAAAATAACTATGGGCATCTTACTGACAAAGAGAATGAAATGTGCTCGATTTTAAATAATTATTTTCTCGGTTTTTACACAGGAAGACACTAATAATATTCCGTAACTAATTTTTATAGTGGATCAGAAAAAGATAAATTATGTAAATCACATCACTAGTGAAATGTTTGTGAAACAGATGACAACTGAAGCAAAATAAGTCCACCGTTCCGTTTAGGTTTTTCAAGGGTTCTAAAGGAATGCCCAAAATGGAACTGTGAACCATTAACTAATATTTTAATTTATCTCTTCAAAACAGGGCAGTTCTGATATGTGAAATGGCTAATGTAATTCCTATTTTAAAACAGGGGACAAGTCGTTACCGTTCAAAATTTCCGCCCAATAACCTGACCTCAAATTTTAGGCAAATTAAATAGATCAATTTTTAGCCCGAGATTAAAGAAGCCATCTCGAAAAAGCAAGCTTGATTAATGATACTCAGCATGGATTCACAAGAGGCCCGTCTTTCTAACTAATTTATTACTTTCTTTAGTAAAGCTTTTGAGGCTGTTGACCACATAAGAATTTAAATTTTATTTCTTAGATTTTTAGAAAGGCATTTTTAGAGTTCCGCACCAAAGACTGTTGGAAGTAGCAGCTCAGGCAGGGGGGGGGGTGCCTTGTAAACTTTAAAAAAAATTCCTTTTAAATGGGTTTAAAATCCGGTGGGGTCGTAAAAAGTGGCGTTCACAGGGACAGTTTTGGGGGCCCCGTTGTTGTTTATAATAAAATTTTCAATGATCTTGAAAAGGGAATTCTTGATTAGCAAATTCGCCATGACACGAAGATAGGAGGAAAATTTGATTAAAAGTAATTTTGGGGAACTTAGGAGGTTTTTAAAAAACTCTACCTTGGTCAAAAAGGGCAGATGCAGTTCAATTAGATAAATGCAAGGTTCTGAAGCCGGGGTGTCCATAACCCTGCACTTATAAGTTTTAAAAAATGTAGAATTAAACCCTAAAATTGCGAAAAGGGCTTTGGGGGTTATGGTAAGCAGCAACCTTAAACCAAGACCCGCAATGCCCAAGGTACGTAAAAGGCAAATTTTTTTTTTTGGGGTTTTTTTTTTTCCAGAATCCGGGTATATCAGTTTTAAACCAAGAAGGCCTCACTTTAAATTTTGCGTTTTTTAAAACTGGTTCCATATTCAGAAGGACATAATTCGTTTGAAAACATTCGCGTAGGGTGAAAATTAAACATAGCATTGAAAATTTCCTTTGAAGAAAGATTGAAAACTTTAAATTAAAATTCCTTTTAGACGAAAAAATGAGGGAACCAATCGAAGTGTTTAAATGGAAGATAGGGATTAAAAAAAGGGGATATTAACAAGGTCTTTAGAAAATTTTCCCAAGGGAACCCCCCAGTAATGGATTTAAATTAGATAAGTTTTGATTTTAAAAGGGAATAGGGAAAATATTGGTTGGAAATAGGGTAGAGGGAAAATGGGAAAAGTCTACCTAGTTGGTTTTGACGGCT